>LUCM01010038.1:157533-276578 GCA_008360955.1 Fasciolopsis buskii
TGTATTTTTTTTTTGGAGGGGGGGGTGTGTGACATCGGTTTTACTTTTAATAGAAGATGCAGCATCTAAGGCAGCTCTTTTCTCGGATTCGTCTGGTCCGGCCGGGTCGCTACATAAAGAATTAGTGGAAATTAATGCATTTTCGACGGCTGTTTTGGATTAGACGCCAAGCAAGCTCAAACACGTCCTTGAATGGTACACATAAGGTAATTAAGCGGCACAGCATTTTTCAACATAAGATGCTCAATAATTGGGGTGAATAATTACACCACCAGATCAATAAAATAAATTCTGCTCACAAGCAGCGACCCTTCATGATTTACGCTCAAGGTGGAACTGAAACGGCAATTGGTGTTTTGAGATTACGAATTTGTTAGAATTTGGGATGAAGTAACTTTCAGGAGCCACATGAACCTCTCAAGCCGGCCCACCTTCTCCTCTGAAATAACACTACCGCTTTATTTGGCGAATCTTTCTTCACCATGGTCCAATGAAGCATAAGAATATACAGGCAGCTTTAGTGCAAAATAAAGTGGCGGATTGTTCTGATTTGTGTACATGTGATCGATTCCTCTTTTCACAAGGCTGTGAACTAATTCATCCGGTGCTTCCGAGTGAGAAGGCAAGATTCCTAAAGAACGCTTAAAGGTGAAAAGGTCTATTACATAAAACATGCCCACATGGAAATATATGAGTTATACACGAGCTTCATGCAAACGGATAGAAACGTGATTGGATCACGGTCACAGTGAAATGTTCATGAGAACTCTACGGCAGTCGGTGTCAACCAGGTCATGCCGTTATGGTTGATCAGTTCTAATCGTGTACTTCCAAGTTACTTCTCGAACCGTACACTTTTACATGACTGTCATTAGGATGACGAGTTTCGTTTGGTAATCAAACAAGTTTTGTGTTTGATTTTTGGAATAGTGGCCGCACTGGTGGTTTTCCAGCTTATTCCATCACTGGGGCCTCACGCCCATGCACCTGAGAAAAAGATGGGTCTCTTACCCTACTTAGGTTAAATTGAATACGCTAAGCATTAGTACAAAGGCGCACTTTTCTTGAGCCTACTGCCTCTGGCTTCCTTGATATGGAAGCTGCGTGCAACTCACTTTGTCGTACAGTTGTATGCACCGCCTTTCACGTGCCAGAGCAATTTAGTTCATTTTTTCCCTGTCAGTTTACGAATAGCGGAAGCCGATTTCTTGCTTTTGGTCATCTTTCACCCGGGTTTACCACAGCATATGGTGTTCGTCTGAGTTGCCTTTGTTTGCGTTTCTTTCTGACTTTGTAGGCGAAACGCTGTTGGAAAACCCTATCCTTATTTTAGATTGGCACCAACTGACTCAGAATAAATGAACAATGTTTTTCTTTGCAAGGAAGCAGTGGAGTTATAGGTATTTTCCTGTCGCCCTAACAGAATGAAAGTTTAAAATGAGTTTTGCACTTTCGAAGGACTGGTTCGGCTGACGCTTTAGCCCTGTTAAAAAAGAGTGGTTGACTGAATTTGATAAGTTGATGTTGATAGGTGTGCCCCATATCATGGCCAAAAGTCGACTGAAATACATCGCGTATACAGAAGATTTCGTCTGCTTACACCAGTTTGAGGCCTCTGTTGTATCGGAGTGACATCTGATTATCGACCACAGTTCTACACAGCAGCAGTAATGTCGATCCTGCTACATAATTTAGACAGAAGATATATGAATACTGTCGACGTTTACACATTGATATTTTTATAGGGTTATCAGCATTTCTACTGGTGGATCACGTAAGTCAGTCGTTGTGAAATGCACCAATTTTAGGTTGGTTAAATTGGTTGGGGATTATATTGCACATGCCTGAGGATGATCGTCCTAGCGATCCGCTCGTTTCCGGGGCGTTCAGTAGACGAAGGGTAGAGATATTCATCGCATGACGTGATAAAATATATAAAGACATCAATTAACGGTCTGTCTCTAGTAGGTCGAGTTAGATTGCCGGGTTGAGAAATACAGTATCTTCGCATGCCACGGGTGACTAGAATTTCACTTGCTTATTGTAGTTTATTCTTTTTTCTCCTCTTTTAAGCCACGTCAACCCCAAAGACCTAATAATCGATTTCCACCAACGGGTTTTTTTAGGTCACTCCTGCTCACAAGGGTCCTGTGACCGCAGTTCGATTCCACTCGGATGGACGGCTAGTTGCAACCTATTCTCTTCAAGAGAGCAATCTGCGCATTTGGCAGGTACGTTTTTGACATGTTTGAATTTCTGTTTTATTGTCATTATTGCAACACCCGTCGTGTATTTTGATTTTCCTAAGGCCTTTCTTGTTCGCATTTGAAATCCTGCATTTACACCATCATTTTCTTACCTGTCAAGTCGTTATCCCATCTATATCGTGAAAACCCTGTTCAATTATTCGGTTTCCATTTTGTCTCAGACAGCGAATTTCGTTGACTTGAAATAGGTATATATATATATATATCACCAGAATCGAATCTGTAGCATCAGGAGTGTGCATGGAAGCTCTTCTTCGAAGAGTCCACAGAAGAATCACAACTGTGATTCGTTGATAATTCTTTGTCAGTTGGGCTGAGTCAACCTTAGTAACGAGGGCAGAATGCCCCAGAATATACGTATGTATATATAGAAGCAGGAAGTAGTATCTGGATGCGTGAACAAAATTTGCCCGGGGGCGCACGACCGCTTTCAGCGGTTAATTGTCGGCTCGTCAGGTATGCGGCCCGATGCCACTACTTGTCCAACACAATCGCACGTACTTGTAGCACTCCCGAACATTGATTGATAATTTCCTCACCAGATCGAACCGGTCAGTGCGCTTCCCCGAGGCCAATTTTGATAACGGATCCAATACTACTGCCTGCTCATATATATATATATATATATATATATATATATATATATATGCCCGCTTCATGAATATTCTTAAAGACAGATTTCGCACAATTCACGTTTCCAGCGTCACTCGATTTTATCATTAGGGTGCACCTCTAGCCTTTGCATTACCGGAAACGGGTTTCATGACTGCATCTTGTTGGTTCATGGTTGCTGTGACACCACTGGAACTCTTTTGGCATTCAGTGGAAGTGCATGCAGCCCAGGGGCCCGTGTATGCTTTAGGCGAATTTCCCTCTTGACCATGGAGCCAGACAATGAACTCGATGCTTCCTTGCAGGAGTAGGTGCTCTTGATCCGTAGATGCCGTTTCCTCGACCTTTTTGATTTTGGTTACTCTGATCCCCCTTCTACCCACCTGTATAGCGTCTGACCGGCATATGGTCCCTGATACTTGCCGGAACTTCGTGGGGGGACAGTTAAGTTGGATGAGTGACAGAGGCCACAAATATGGAATATTTCTGAAGAGAAACTTCAGTTCACCCATGCAGAAGTGCAATTCCTACCCATTTAACTTTTTATTAAGCACCCAGGTGAACCGTGTGTTCTTTTTGTTTTCTAGACCATAACTACTGATCAAGTGGGATCGTCGATTTACAGTCTCGCATCTCGGATAATAAAAGTTGAAGTATTTTCCTTCATTTGTAGTGGGCAATTTGGTGTTCTGTACATTTCATCTGATTCTGTTCCACCCTTTTTCTTTCTGTGCATTGATAGCTTCACAGCAGTGGATTTTTCGGTATCGGTGGACAGCAAGTAAAACCAGTCTCCTCGCATCCAGTCCCTCCACTAATTCCACCGCCAAAACACGTGTCTGGCGCGGCAGAAATCACCGCGAATGACGATGCGCATAGAGACGGCTCAGTCAAAGTGGATTGCGTCTCCTTCGATCCGGTCTCCGTATGGTTGGACTGGCCCGAGGCTCGTATTGTTCATTTGATCACAGACGGTGGTGTAAAACGTCGCGTGAACTTGTGACCACCTTCACCGAAGTGTGCGACTGTGTTAATTTTGTGATATTAGCCGCGTGCTAAAGCGCATATTGTAGCAGAGATCGACAACTGTTTAAACTTGGTTACAATCACTTCGCGCACGGTCCTTCATGGAAAGCTCAAAAGTCCAATGATGGCAAAAATGGGGATGTGTCTCGTTAACCTGATTTGTAGTCTTTCTACCCAAACACACGTCGACAATAGCAGAACAGTTTCTGTTGACCCTTCCCATCAATGCATTCCATGCATTCTAGTCGCCTGATTTCCCCTGACATTTATCTTCACCAGGCGCTTCTCGCTGTTTATTTGGTTGTTGTGTTGTACTTCTGCCTCGCTCGTTGTTGTCTTCGTTTGTGTAACTATTGTTTACGTAACTATACCCATCATTATTACTAATAATACTACTTCAGCTGCTTTCCAGATTTTTAAATGCCCTTTTCTTAACTCGTTCTTCCTTCTGTCGAGGACATCTTATCTCATGATATTCCTTATTCCACGCGTACAAACCTGTAAACACTATCTCGGTCGGTGGTACACAGGTGCATGCACGTACACATTTTAATCATGCCCGTCCCGTAGTTCGTCTTACTATTCTGCATAATTGTTCATTCCCCTTTCTTGGTGGACTGATTATTAAAAGTGTACTACTTACCCACCAGGCGAGGTTCGGATTTGAAGCAGCTGTGATTTACCTGAATACTAGCCTCAGAATTCGGCCGATATGCTTTGTTTTTCCTGTTTTCCAATGAATTTCTAGCTCTAAATCATGGCATCTAGAGTTTGCTATTGTGATCCGCTGCTTTTTCCCCGTCTACCGGTCCTTATTGACTGCTTGACATGCATACACGTTTGGTTTACCATTCCTTACGTATGCTGTGCCTTTCCCTCGGTGGAGGTATGTGTATACTATTTATGCCATCATTTGCATATCTCTATATTATAGTCGTTTATCATACGCTTGCGTGCACACAAGAATCGCAGCGAAATATTCCGAGTTCGGGTAGAAGTGAATTTACGCATGTAAGTGTGTTTGGTTACATTCATCTATTTATGCACATGAGTAAATAAACGACTCACAGATCCTCTCTATTCTTTCGGAAGTGATAGCAACTGGGAGATACCGCTGAGTATTTAGTAGCCTGGTGAACATTCGGATTTTCAGTTTTTGACTTGCCTCTTTCGTAGCGTTTTCTCAATACTACCCTTGCAAACGTAAATCAGGTACGTCTGAGCAATCGGTGTTATTGTGAGACAAAAAAAAATCGAGTCATTTAGTCCATCCCATCCAGTTTGCCTTCCATGGTTTAACGTGGGTCCCTTCTCACTTGGCCAAGCAAGAACAAATTGACCTCAAACCAGCGGAAGCATTTCTCGTTTGCTAGTCAAAATCAGACATTGTGTTTAGCTTAATGCAATGCATAATCCATTTCTGGGCACAAGTCTTCGGTCCTATATTTCATTCTCGCCTTCTCCTCTAACCACCCAGCTTCGCTGAATCCGCTGCATGCTGTGCTTACTTTGCCACCATGTGGATTAGCACTACTTCTAATACTTTACTAACCATTATTACCTGCCCATTGTTTGATTTGGCCAAGTACGTCCGTGTGACGAGATTTCATGTTGACCGTCTACGCTCACCAATTTTGTTTATTTCCCTAATCGGCTGACTGATAAGTGTTGCGGATCGAATATAACCGTATTTTTCTTCCCCTTTTTTCGAGGTCGTGATCTGTTTGAGGCAAGCTGTGTTGGTTTCACTAGCTGTTTACCGATGAAGGACTTGAAAATATGAGTTTCATCCTCAGGGTTCTTTTCTCCATTAGTAGTTGACCATCTACCTGGACAGATGCGATTTATTAGGCTATTATGTGGTCCTTCCCCGTTCCAATTTTCCGGATAAGGGATATTTTTCCAAATCGTCTAGTACTCTGCGAGGCATCGTGCCTGAGGCATGTTATGGAAGAATCAATTTAGGCAAGTCGCTCATTGGGAGTATCAATAAATCACGCAACCACTATTAAAAGATGGTTAATGTATAGATGCCTAACATAGAAAACGTAGGACCCTAAACGGTATCGATTGACCTAGATGTTTCTGCTTTGCAGTTATGCCGTTGTTAAATTTGTGCCTCGAGTGCAATATGATTTTTATGCATACTATGCCGCAATAGACATTACTCACTCTGTCTGCATTACAGGAATCTTCCTTAGTTAATAGTTGCAAAAGATCTGCATAGGTACGACAATGAAATGTTAAGTCAGTTTCCTGTACACCTTCAGTTGGTTGTATCTCCCTATTCTTTGTTTAGGGAACAAGTTCAAACTTGAGGTGAGGGTTTCACAAATGCGGCTGTAAACTGATCTTTGTTGTTATACATGGTAGACCACCCTTCTCAGTTTATCTCTTATTTACCCCGGGTTGTCAAAATTACTTCTGGTCGCGATGAGAGGGTAATGGACTATACTTTCGACTCAGTCTTAAGAATGTAGGCGCGAATCGATGATTTGATCTAAATTTCTCCGAAAAGTTAGATGACATCAACCCTTATGGATTTTGAAATACCTTAGGATCCGAAGTCGAATCCAAGACATCTCACGTGTGGCAAGCTAACTGGAAGAAAATCCGTAATCAGTTCTCATCGTCGGTTTCATTTGGAGCTAGATTCCCTGGAATCCACACGGCCTCATGAGCCATTTCGAAATTCGGTTTCCGAATGTGACTACTATGGATGCATTTCAGTAGTCATTTGCAAAAGAAGTAATCGTTTGGTTAGTTGGACTGTTTCATCCGCCGTTCAAACCTATTATTGTCCTGCGCACCATTGGCTAGATTCATGAAGTAGTTCATCTAAGATCAAAAATATATTATCAAAGGTTGCGGTAATTAACTTGAGGTCCCGAAATATTGGCTCCGTTGGTCCGATCAGTTTACAGTCGATAGACTATCGTAACCATGAGCCTTGTGGGATGAACCGACCGTATGCTGCCATGCTGGTCAAACGTCTTCGAGTCTCCGGTACACTCAATTTGACCACTTTACAAATAGCTACTGCTGGATGGGATGCATGTAGGTATCCCGGTCGTGCCGTATATTGCTTTGCACTATGATATCGCGTTAATCTGCACCTTGGTGCTCATGTGCTCCGATGGCGTTTGAAATGCAGGTTGCATCAACTGCGAAGAGCTCCTTAGTCTATCAATAAATTTTCCATAGGAGGGTGACTGAAAAGCTGGAATCGACCTATTGAACTCAATCTGCACTGATCATTTATTTGTAATTTTTTTCCTCGTGCTGATGTAATCAGTTGTGGCCTGACCTGTTTTATCGTGATACATTCTGGATATACGTTGGATTTTTCCTTTTCAGGATCCATCTCGGCTGGTTATGGCATAACGAAACATTATTTTTAAAGAGGCGTGAACTCTGCAAATCTGTGAACGGACCGCGAAATTTGATGACCTCCTCATGAACCAAAATTAGGGTTTGCTGCTGCCACAAAGGACTTGGAAGTTTTCATTAAGTTCTAGTCACAGCTAAGAAGATATTGGGTTTGAGTAAGTGGGTCTAAGAAATTGGTGGTTCGCAATGGTGACTTTTCAGAGCACTTTAAAACTATTTGGCTGACCGCCAGTATCAGCTAGCGCCACAGCTGCTCCGGCGTATGTCTCATGGTCATTTTCGACGCACGTTTTGAATCGAATATGCACAATAATATCAAAGCCTCGGAATCTCACAAAGCACTGGGTTCCGGTGGCACTTTCTACACTATATCGAAAATTGCAGAGTTGTCCTTGTTGAGGAACTTCAAGTTCTTTTCTCCACGGTGCAGTTTCCTTAGTTTGTTCCTTCATTGTGAAGGGAATTGATTGTAGTCCTTAATAAGGACTCACGTACGGGTTGCCCAATTAAAATGGTATTAAACTAATTCCACTGGCGTCCAGACTGTTGGCATCTGTGATCCTTGGCAGACTGTACACAACACTCAAGGGTCAAACTAATTTCCTTACCGGTCTTCGATTGGTCAACAAAACAGTCACTTTAGTAGTAGGGGATTGAATGTTTTACCATGTTTTACCATGTGATATCATCGCTCAACTCACCATAAAGAAACCATGGAAGCACTGTGCGGCTGTTTCATCCTTGTTAGGTGAAGTTGGTGAAGTTCAAACCGTTCAGAGCCTGCCCGGTAGCGTAATGGCTAAGGCATCCGACTCAGAATCGTTCGACCCGGGTTCGCGTACCAGTTCGGGCGCGGTCGATATGTACTGCTGATGATTCCTAACAAGGATGAAACAGCCGCACAGTGCTTCCATGGTTTCTTTATGGTGAGTTGAGCGATGATATCACATGGTGAATTATTTCATGGAAATAGTCATTATCTGTCGTTGTTGAAGCATCGTTATGCATTCCGAAGACCAATGGTCTCTGTGCTCCTAGACATTCGCGCAACCTTCGATTCAATCGGTAGGCCCGAAGTACAGATTCGTTTGTTGGAGAGCTTGAGTACCTGAAAGTCGTGTTGGTTTCAGAATCCCAGGTTGGACGAAGGCTTATAAATAACTTTAACAACAACCTTCACTAAAGTGGACTACTTTCTGTATTTTCATTTTTTTCACCTTCACCATTAAAAAAAGCCGTGGAAAGTTTTCTGCTCATTTTTTGTGACATTTTTGACACGAGTTAAATCAAAGACGCATGCGCTATGGATTCTAAAGGCTACACCGCGGGAGGAAATGCGACCCAGGAATTTGGGGTGACATGGGACCATATAAATTTTCATTAGGTCAGGTTGTGGTAAGGAGGCGGGTGACAACGAATTATCCCCATTTATTTTTGAAGTGACGCCTTGGTTTGAGACATCGCATTTCCCTTATCCATCTGAACATTGCAGAACGAAGACCAACACAGCGGGATGTTAACATTTCGTATTCCTCTTTTCAGCCGCTTACGTGAAAAAATCTGAGTATTATGTAACATTCAGTTGTCAGTTGCAGTGAATGTTTTCATGAAATAATTTACCATGTGATATCATCGCTCAACAAACCGCTCAGAGCCTGCCCGGTAGCGTAATGGCTAGGGCATCCGACTCAGCATCGTTCGACCCGGGTTCGCGTACCAGTTCGGGCGCGGTCGATATGTACTGCTGATGATTCCTAACAAGGATGAAACTGCTATACAGTGCTTCTATGGTTTCTTTATGGTGAGTTGAGCGATGATATCACATGGTGAATTATTTCATGGAAATAGTCATTATCTGTCGTTGTTGAAGCATCGTTATGCATTCCGAAGACCAATGGTCTCTGTGCTCCTAGACATTCGCGCAACCTTCGATTCAATCGGTAGGCCCGAAGTACAGATTCGTTTGTTGGAGAGCTTGAGTACCTGAAAGTCGTGTTGGTTTCATAATCCCAGGTTGGACGAAGGCTTATAAATAACTTTAACAACAACCTTCACTAAAGTGGACTACTTTCTGTATTTTCATTTTTTTCACCTTCACCATTAAAAAAAGCCGTGGAAAGTTTTCTGCTCATTTTTTGTGACATTTTTGACACGAGTTAAATCAAAGACGCATGCGCTATAGATTCTAAAGACTACACCGCGGGAGGAAATGCGACCCAGGAATTTGGGGTGACATGGGACCATATAAATTTTCATTAGGTCAGGTTGTGGTAAGGAGGCGGGTGACAACGAATTATCATCCAATATATACCATGCGGTAGAGTTGAGCTCCTCCGTGGGAATACTTTTTGACTTAGTGCGCCGATGATGTCGCCTTGACGAGTAAAATCGCGTGCAAAATCCAGTAGGTTTTGGTCGCCTGGCGATTGGAGTATCCACATTCTGTATTTGCGTACCGTCAACTAAGTACACTGGTTCTCGAAGGGTGCCACTTAGACCTGATGGTGGCCATTTAAAAATAGTTGATAATGTTAAGTACCCCGAGGGTTTGACGATAGCTGTCGGTTAAGTTAGGCAGGGTGTCACGCCATGAATATCGAGTCTGAGCAGTTCTCGCGAAACTGCGAGACTTGTGGATTTGATAGGTCGCTCGGCTTTCTTTCAAGAGAAGATTGCACATTGTCCCAGTTCGTAATGCTGTTCGTTACCTTCACAAGTCGGGGAGGAATACATAGTGCGGAATTACGAGATGCATCGTCATGTGTCGGGTACTGATAGTCACCCACTCTGTACTACCTTTGGTGGCTTGTAAGCGCATCCGTTTCCATTCCCGTGCTGGACAAAGCTCGAGAAAGCAATGTGACGGCCAGACTGTGACTTGGTGTAGAGATATGAAATCAACTTCGGACCTGGAATCGCTTGGAGCTCGTCGACTTTTTGGTTAGGGCCCAATGGTTGAGGTTTATCTTTTGTTGGTTCAGCATCGAATTCAGCGATCTGAATACTATGCGGCTTATCTCAGCTCCTGTGTTCATGAAAGATAAAACGAGATCGAAGATTATTGAAAGTATCCGGTACAACCCCTCAAAGGAAGACGTTTTGTGCTCCCCTTCGATTTGAATTTTTTGATTAACGTTTTCTAAAGGGGGTCCCATGTTACAACATGAAGTTGTATTCAGTATACCTGCCTGAAGATTGGATGCAGGAATATGTAGTCGGTCGACTAGCACGTCGAAAAGGATTATCCGATGAAACACGTTCCTAGATAAAATCCGCTGATTATTTCTCCGGAGACATTGGTCAATTTTATCTACGTCTGTTAATTTTAGCTTAAAAAGACTTCTAATTGAAAATACGATATACCAGTTTGTCTTGGATTCATTATTTTTCTTTCCAAATGATGTTTCATGCAAGCTGAGCTGATAAGACCTTGAACCACTTTCTTGTCCCACTCAGGACTTCTGCCAACTCCTTGTTTTAGTAAGTTTCCGTATATAATGGCATCTTCCTGTAGGTGTTTGCTGCTTTTTCAAGGTCAATGGTAACAAAGCGCTAAAATATATCCGATGGTCATTTCAAGGGCAGTCCAGTTTAGTTGATGATTCATGCTTGATCCACGACCATTCATCTCTTGCCGAGTATTGGCTAAAATTACGAGGGTGTTCATGGAAGGGCTAGAAATCTCTACTGGTCCAGATGACATGGCAGTGGATTTCATTTTATGGTGAATCCATTTATGGATTACCACGGAGCCACTTGGTGGGCTCATCCGGTTTATTACACACTATCAAACCGTTGTTCACAAACGGAAGTCAGAAATCGTGGAATATAGACAAGCCAAATACTATCAATATTCTAGGGAGTTAATTACCGTTACCTCGGTGCATTGAATACAACGGCTATGGCGGATCGTGGGCCTTCAAATTTGGCCCTCCACCTCCGATTTTATTCATTTATCGCATCTCTGATGTTTTACAAAACCATCGTGAAGGACCAATGTTTCCCTATATTGGTGCCTTTTTGAATTCCCTACAGTGAATCGCCCATTCTGTTGAATTACGTGATTTCGGACTTCAAGTTAGAAATTCAGTTCAACGCTGGTTTCCATCACTTCTTGAGTACCAAATAAAGCAAGCGAAGGGATGGATAGCTGTTCTCAGATATCCATATCATCATCGTTCAGTGATAGACAGCAAGGCAGACCTCACTGACCACTGCTTTTTTCCCAAAGTTACATGTTTCTATAAAAAGAGCGAATATCTAATGGGAATAGGGAGGAATCCAAAATAGGGCTCGATATAGTAGAAGAGTGTTCGACATATGCAGCACGTGGCCCAATAAGCGTAGTCCACTGAGTTTCATATATCGAGATAAGGTATCCTCAGAAAAAACACCCAATATTAGATTTCTCACCTCTACATTACTTACCCGGTCAGTCCATCCAATCCATGACTATTTTTACAACCGTACCCAGTTTATTTCTTTTTAAAATTCTAGGCCCTATCTCCTCCAAATTCCCTCGGGCGTTTTCCAAGAAACCGTCCGTCCTGCTTTTTTTCTCCCGTTAACAGGCAACATATTTCCCCCAGTTCCATTGGTTGCAAATTTGCTGATTACAGTGACTTGGCTGTCCTTACAGTACCAAAGGCAACCTTAGTCATCTGCTAGATAATCTAGTTGAGATCTATAACTGGGCCTCTTCTAGTTCTCTATCACTGGACGCTATTAAACATGTTACTGTCTTCTTTGATCTTCAGCATGGTTCTAAGTCTTCATCTGTTTTTGTGACGTCCCATAGACAACAGTTAATTAAAAACACACGCGAAAAGATTCCTCTGTCTGTTACTTAGAAGTAGATTAGCCTTAATCTTTCTTGAACCAAAAAATGTTGAATCTACGTTCCACAAGATGCGCAAGCTCTTCTTGTCATCTAGACTAGAAAGACCAGTAGTACCGCATGTACTTGTTTTCCAAAGTCTCACTTCATGCATCCTCACTCTCTGACTCGGCATCTCCCCAGTATTCATTTCTGGCTAGAAGGGGGTGATCTTATTCTTATCGTCACATTTGTAAAGTCGGCTATGCATTGCAGTAGAGTGGTTTTCACTGTTCAAAATTAGTTTGATGCCTTTGCTAGATCAGCTGACCGTATTATCCAACATTAGGAGTTGCCTTCACTCAGCGCTACTCAAGGTCTTTTCTAACTTTTCAACGGGATCCGGATTTAGGCTATTACTTTCTCCAACCTTTGTGTGTAGGAACAGTCTTGTTCATTATTTTGTTCAGCTATGCGTAAATCATAACTGGTGACAAAGCTAATATTTAAAAGTCGTATTTATACACATTTATTCTTCCCCACTAATGCTATTTTTCAAGCCGCTCTTTTACCACAGTGCATAATGTTATGTATTTCCATTCATACTAATTGTTTTTGTTCTAGGTGAAACTCTATCGATATCTGGGCGCATAAAAGATTGTTTGACTTGAATGGGCTTGACTGTTACATCGCGATTACCTGGATGGTTGATAATGCCTCAAGTAATGATGTACGGTATCTTTACTAGGCTAACATTTTTAGACATGGTCTAGTTCACTGTGAGATCACCTACGGAGTCTTACTTAGAAGATACACTTTGTTTGGCAGCGGGATAGGGCATAATTCGCTCTTACTTCCAGTCCTGTGTTCATCAATGTTTTAAGGCTTCACTATCATGTGAGCCATTAAATATATAGGGATCAGGCGGGAAAACTCATTGCCTTGGACCAACTTTTATAGCACACATGCGACATGCGATCGGATCAGTTACACGCTGCGGTCTACCCCCCCTCCCAATCATCCAGGATTCTGAATTACGTGTTGTTTTATTCTTTGTGTCCTAGCTACCAATACTTGGGAAAGTTACAGTATTCCCATTGTTTGCTTCGCTCATTGTTTATTGAATCGTTTAATACGTTTCCCTACTCATTTGCTTGTATAAGACAACTACTTTTCATGGTTTCCTGAAGCGCTGCTTGATTTTCTCTGTAGCTTCCTGAACCCTCGATCGCCTGTTCAGGTTTATATTTCACTCAGCTGTAATTAATTTGGTGTAGTCTATATATATATATTTATATATATATATATAAACATATATATATTTATATATATATAAACTTATATATATATATGTATATATGTATATATGCACGATTTTGTGATATGGCGTCAACGGGCCATTGGTGACCACCATCTCTTTCATTCATCGATCATAAATAAATTCATTTGCTCACAATCACTCGGGGAATTAGGCGTCCATTATTTATCTTTTGAGAATCGTGATCAACTAAAATAGTGACGTGATTCTTTTTAGTATTTTGTATGCTTGCACACACGGTTTTATGCAGACTTTTCAGAAGGCATATGACCTACTCCGTCTGATGCCGAACGAGAAGTCACACAGCTACAATTGGACCTCCAGGCACGTGTGATCTGACTAGATTGCATGCGCCTGTGGATGTGGGGTTAGGCTTGAGCGGGTGTATTTATGAGTCCAAATGCGAGCTGGCATGGACGAGCGTGATGGAATTCAGCCGAGAGGGCGAAATGAACTGGTTCCATGAAGACCGAATCTCTGTTTGCGACAGTGTAATGCCATTTTTGAGGTCCATTTTGTAAACACATTTGTAGCAACAAGTAGTTTGTATTTTTCGAAGAAAATATTTATGAAAAATAAAGAAAAAAACTTCGTTGTTTACATTATAGGCGCAAAGCTTTTGCTTTGTTTTGTTTTTGTGCCACCGTACAACACATCCGACTTGATCATGGTAAGTAGCCCTTGATGACTTAGTTCAGGCCCTCTCCAAGTTTTGTTTGTTTGAGGGCTAAGGTAAAGTGACGGAAACGTTTGTTTTACATTGCCAACTGGGCTTTTACGTTCTTCCACTGTACTGCTCCCGCATTCAATAAAGTGGTTGTTTTCAAGCGCGGATTTAACACGTTACTATAAATACAAAAGTACACTGTTTCTTTACAAATAATTCACTTGCAGTTGACCTTGTGGATTTACAACAAACATTGAGGTTGTTGAACATTCAGTTCTGTAGCTTTTCTGTGCAGTCGTTTTTTCTTACATCTGAAACTCGGTTATTTCACTCCCCTCTATCGTGTCGGTCATTAAATTTCTTTTGCTCATCATGATTACGAATGATTCCGTCCTTGATTTTAGCATAACATCCTTTTTTGCTCAGCACGCATGGCGATACTATCGGGCCTCACATGATTGACTTACATCGCTCCAATTTCCAAATAAGATTTTTCACAAACCGGAATGCACGCTGCTCCAGGCTTGTTTGCTATGCATGGGTCAAAGTTCCAACGCGGCTTACCATCGAACCGCGGCGCATAGCGGGCGAGCCAAAAGATTTTCGTTATTTCGAATAGCCTGACAGTCGTTTAGTAGCGACCGGCTATCGTCTAGTTGCCTCGGGCTGTTTACAGCAGCTATGAACGTGTTAGGATAAGCAAATAGTTTCTCACTGAAATTGCAGATATTAACGAAAATCATGGTACAGATTGTCAGGTCACGTTGGTGGGTCACAATAACGCAAGATTTGCCCATTTGTGTATTGTGTTGGGCAAACACGTGTTTATTTGACCGTGTGTTGGGCTCCTAAAACAGTCTGAGTCTACCAGACTACAACGGCTGGCAAGGGGCGGATATTTCCTTGCAGCATGTACAGCTATTCTGGCTCATTATTCGAACTCTGAGGCTTTAAATTGTAACAGGACCATGTCAGTTACTTCTTGGTCACAAAGATCACACAGGTGGCCGAATGTGGACTGCACATGGTCCGAAAACCCACAGAGTTTAGTTTATGGACATAAGCATGCGCTTTCCACGTATTCATCATGTAGTCCTCCTTCAGCAGGACAGAAACGCAAGGTACCTTCATGATAATTGACTGAACATATACGACTGCAGTTGACCACCATTAATTTCACCCTGTTTATGAAAACAATTTGGAGCCAGCATTGCATTACCATATGCAATTTAAGCTTGGCGCATTAGTTCACATTTTCAAACCAGTTGCATGACCAGTGACCTTGAGGAAAATTTGTATCCTACTAACCTCGATAAGATCATGCAGGTGTAGCAAATGCATCTTGAGTTTCGAGGATGAATTACAGACCGCAGAGTTCATGGATCTTTCCATACATTTGCCTGCATAAGTACCGTTATTGTTGTCCCTCCCAAGGTGCACCTCTACGAATGCATACTGTGTAGAGGGTTGGTTAGCACTGCGGCGTGTCTGGGCTTGTTCAGTAAATCTTTCTCTGCTGCGATAATAGTGTTATAACACGTTGCACAAATCCTGTCTGAAAGAGACCGGCAAAACTATTTCATAGGGCGAAGCCAGTGGAGATCGGAACCAGCGTCTACTCAGTCAAATCGATAGTACCAGTCTATAATGCTCAAGTTAGCCTGAAAACTGACCATAATTGCAAGCAAGTCGTCACCAACCTGGTCTGTCTTCGGGGATATAGCAATAAGATGTACGCATGTTTTGAACTATGAATTGGTGTTACAGACTTTAATTTTTCTTGTTCAGTGCTATTTCTGCTCCACAACGAGTTTTTCAATGAAGCTAGGTATTCCAAAATATTTTTCTGAGCCTCAGAGCCATGCACTTTTGAATGACTATGGGTTTTGGCTCTCAGATGGTGGTACCCGGCTGTTGATTTGCAGATGGAAGTAGTCAGACTACAAAATTTACCAGTATTTAACTCAGAATCGGTCCTGTCGCTAATTTGCAAAAGATGAAACTACACATCAAACTTTAGTTTTCCAAATGAAGAAATTTAATGAGGGATCAGAAGCATTCTATACAAGCTTTATGCCACTGGTGATTCGACAATAAAGGACGGTCACGAACGGTCGGTGGCAGGAGATTCAGTTTCTAAAGTCCTTTCTTAGCCCAATCATTCAGCCAGGAAATAGTCTCGAAGTATTTCTTTCAGACAACTACTATATCTGATAAACCAATACAAAATGCAGTCACAATGTAGTCAGACAAACGTCCCTCGACCGGGGATCATCTAGTGAATTGAGGATCTTTAACCCTTAAGTGGTCAGGGACTCAAATCACTGGATCGCGGCCAATTTGGTAATAGAAAACAATTCGTTGTCACTCGTACTAAACTATTGGAGCATTTTGTGGTTTTGCGCCACTCCAAAATTCAATGTATTTAATTAGTAATGTACCTCTTTCACTGCATTAAGGCGTTAGGCATCCATTAATAAACAATAAACTGGACAAAGGATAGATCTAAAGAAAAGTATGAAATTTCTTCGTGTGGAGGCATGGTGCGTCCAACAGGCCTGACAGCCAGAACACAGGAACAGGCTCGTGAAGAATGCAGACTGCGCGATGAACAAGCGTGCGCATCACATGCGAGACCATGCGCTGAAGCAAACAACACAACAATAGGCACTGGAAGACCAGTCCTGTAGTCTCATTTGCTGAGGTTAGTCAGTTTAACTGTCAGCGCATAATAACAGTCTGAAACTAACGGTCGATTAGTGCGAGGCGAGGACTCATGTAGCTAATATTCTAGCCAATGATTAAGCGATAGCAGTTGATCACCGCAGTATTAAAATGTCAGATCAACGGGGATGTCTCTGCCATGTAGTTGTAAATCTTAGGTAGATCATATTGGCCAAGTTGTTTGTCAGTGACTCTTCCTCTGTGGCCATTTGTTAATAAGAAAACCGCAGTTTCCGGTATGTCACTGATTATATGTTGTTGGTAATCGGTTATCAGGTCCTTTTTTCTAGTTCCATGCTCATTACAATATCGGTTTTCTAACGGCTGTTGTGAAATCTACTATGTGTTTTGCTTTCCGCATATCATGGCGACGGATAGTCTTCAGTGTGAATTTGCTTTGGACTAGCATAAGGAGGAGAAACAAATGCTACTGACCAGATCAAATGTTGGTCATCATCAGTATTTCTTGTGATCAAGAGTCTTTCCGATTAAATTAGTTCACTTTTACGCCTAGAAATATTTCATAGTTTTAGGACGATTGTTGAAACCGTGGATATTCATGGAATGATAAAGCGAAGTGTTCTTTTTTGTTTGGAATCTCCCGGATCATCCGGATTTTTCACGTCTCTTTATGATAGTGCAGCCATCGCAGGAATTTTCTGGGTTGTTTGCCTTGCTTGCGTAACTTGTGACTGTAGGGTATACAGGCATGCCGTTCAGTTGCCAAGTCTCAGTGTGAAGTTGAAGGAGGAACTGACACCGAGAACCTGGAATTTGGGTTGGTATGGGTCGATATAATGCGCCAGAAAGTCGGGTGGTCGGTAGATCAGTGACAGTGAATTGTCGTCTGTGGACTAAGCTACTGGCCGACCTGGGATTCGAATCTTTCACCATTTTTCGGTGACAGAAGTTTGAGCAACTTGACGAAAACAATTTTTTAACACACGACATCAATGCAGTAGAATTCTGGCTAGATGTGTACACGCCTAAAAATTCATCTTTCTTCATTTGCCAAGTGAGGGCCAGCTGTCACTCACATCTTGGATTGGCGGTGCTTCGAATACCAGAATAGTCATATTCAAAACCCGGTTTGTCTATTTGTAATGTGGTCTGACGAAAACCTTGATTCATCCTATTTTTCTGCACATTTTAGCCAAATAAGCTTGTGAACAATGTCGTGGGTGTTTGACTGCATTCTTACTACACGCGTGTATCTCTCTCTTCTACCTATTTACTTAAGCAAAATCACACGTGATCGATCAAATTTCACTTGCGTTATTAGTAGACGGAACTCCGAATTCCAATGTGCCATAAAATTTGCATTGCACAAACGAAAACAGCGTATTTACTGCTAGTGGGAAAACGCACATACTGCTGTCCATGTTCGCCATAACTCTAATCCTTTACTTCAACATATTTCTCCGATAAAAACAGGTGTTCACTATTACAGTCGCTTGGTAAGACAATTTGAAATCTCTCCGGAGCTTGTAAGCACCGCGATGATAGTATTAAGCCCTTTCGAGCACTGACAGACTAAGCAGTTCTCTGATCAGAATGATGATATGTATCCAGGCATCGTTCAAATTCATCAGGGGGAAATGGGTGTTTAAACGACTATATTAACGAACTACTATCAATATTAACGATGGCCTCTGGCCCAACGTTTTCACAGTCACAAAGCTATCTTCCTCAATTGGAAGACCAGACAGATCCTACTTTGTGCAAGCACGATATTCGCAAAAAGAACGGAAGCAAAGAACAGATGGACTGAACAAAAGACGAAGCTTATCGTCTCGGGGTAGGCTCGACGGTGGCCAAACGGATAAGGTTGTGGCATTTAGGTGTAGAGGTCGCGGGTTGGAATCCTCCCACTGCCTGGCAATTTCTCCGCATCGCGGCCTCTTACTGACCTTAGCTTCTTGCCTAAAAAGTGGTAAACGCTATTGTTCCATTAGTAGTAGAGATAATCAAGAAGGAAGATAAAATAAGTTAATGCGTACAACTCGGAACCATGACATCATTGAACTAAATACGATAACAGAAAATCAGTCACTATAATACATTCAAAAATAAAATACCATTTATTGAGGTTTAATGCATGCATCAAATAGAATTAAGAAATATTGGGATTTTGCCTACCGATGAAAATTGGTCATTTCAGGTGCGGCTTAACCCTGCAATTAGTAGGAATAAAACATGCGGAAAGAATCTTGGCATGCGCACAAAAACAAGTATTCGATTTTGGCCAACGGCGAAAGAATCTCGTCAGATTCTTAGGCGTAGATTCGCCCATTGAAGGATATGTGCCTGTGGGAGCAGTTTTTCGATAAGGCAAGACGCAAATTCAGCACTCGTATTAAACTGAACCATCAAATCCATTTTTGCTGTTTATACAGCCAAGATGTGGTTTGTGCATAACTCAAGTTTGAACTTCGAGGAAAAGGTTTAGATAAATCTATCTCGACAGAGGGATTGTGAAATCGGGTCATTAACTGCTAGACGAAAATAATAGTAGAAGCCATTGCCTGAGATCAGAACGATATTGACCGGGAAGCGATTGAGAACATGATGTAGAATCGGGCGGGACATTTCGTGGAAGTGGCAACACAAAATAATCGATTCGGTGGATTTCACAATATTTTCCATTGTATTTTAACTCCAGAATATCATCCACTATGCTCTGACTATCGCATATAATTCAATATCCACAGTGTGGGTTGGAATAAGCACGCATTTCTTTTTTGACAAGTGTCTGATGAGGAAGGTTATGCTAGCTCTATATTGTCACGTAATTTGGCCTGAGGTTTTACACCAAATGACAATCAATGGCTAATGAACGTTGCGAATGGACGGAAGAACCTGTGGTTTAAATGAACAGGAGAAATAATTTTGTTTCCGGGTAATTTGTGAAAAAATTATTGGAGTGAATTTTCCAGCTTACATCAATGGGCTCGGAAGTGGTTCTTATTATACATAGGACTGTGGAAATATTCGGAAATTCTAGGCTGAACCGCGGCAACGTAGGACATTTTCCCGTGGTTTTGCGATTACATAAATAGTTTGTATGAGACATGCGTCAGCACACCCAACGCATTCATGGTTTCGGAACACCCATCAGTACCTCAATCCTAGCTACTCTCGGCAGAGTTTTTTCGGTTTTATATCTCGGATTTCTAAGTTTGGACGATAGCCATGTTTGTGTTCTCGGGTAAATTCGGGGACCAAAAGAGTAGAAGAGAGTATTCATACTCTTTTTCAATAACTGGACCGTAGTTACTTAGTGCATTTTCACATATATGTGACTCACGAATGAAGCTATGCTTTGTCTTCCGACGTTTCACTTATCGGATGCAATCAGTTGAGTCGATTTGAGAGCAGCACACCAATTGGGGCGCGTGAGTTGACACCCTAACTATAAATGAGGATGGCGTAATTACTAATATTCCATATTAAACCGTATTTAAACTTTAATTTCTATTTCATGTACATTAGTCATATATCCATAAGTTTGTGCGCTTTACCCGAAAATATTTATCGCACCAATTGATAATCCCGTAAGTAAAAGTTCACAGAAGCGATGACAAAGTTGGGCTGCCTTCAGCATTAATGGTATCTCGTTTGCTGCAGGCGTCCTTACTGTTTTTCGTAGACTTAGTCAAATGTTTAGAGCTGAATTGAAGATGAGAAAAATGTCATTTTGAGGTGTACTTATCACCTGTTGATAAAGCTTTCAAAATGCTCATCTGATTAATTCAATACAGAGTTTGTAACGCGAAACTCGAGAGTTCAGCGGTTGTTATTCTTGCATAGGCTAATCCAATTGATGAATTTCATCACCACCAATGAATATTTCGTCTCTTATTTGGTTCAAAAAAAAAGCACAGGAGCTTTACTTTTTTCCACGCCAGTCACATCCATATCGATCAAAACTGGTGTAGCAGTTCTAGTTACAAAATCGTCGATCGATATGGTCCTTTGGCAGTTTGGCAATTCCACACTGTCATGATTAGTTGTAATGACCGCCTGCTGAGGCTTCTGAATACTACGGTTGTAAATTTTTATGGTGGTTTTGATTTCACCATGCATGTCGATGAAATTTCGGTAAAACAAGCGTCTTTCTATTTGCGGTTAGTCATCCTTTGCCTACTTACTATTTTGACCCGCAATACGGACATTCCAATCGACTGTGCATTCTAATTTGATCAATTTTTCCATATTTGCTGTCCTAGTAGCAAACTGATTGCTAGGGCAAACAGCTGCATAACATCTACCGATCGATAACTGGGCCGAATAAGCAAAAGCCGGCTTGGAAAAAGTGTGACAGAGAGACGGATCGATTTCTGAACAGGGATAGTTTTTAGGTTTTCCATTCTCGACAGTATGTTGCAGGGAATTTATTTCCCAATTCGGGATAGACGATCTTAAACAACACTAAACGATTCTTTGGACGGTTTGGAACAGTTCAGTTGGGGAGAAAACTTAAGATTCATTCTGTTCCATTGATCGAATGCTAGAACCGAAATCTCCAAAAATGAAACGCCTACTGGAAGAACCCTTCGAATACTGATCGGTAAACTAACTCATTTTCTATCTTGTTCACTATCAGTTTGTAATTGTACGGATAACGATCACGAGGAACATTCATTAGCAATGATAACATCTTAAATGCCTCAGCAGTAAGGGTAAATGTAGTATTTTGGACTTGAAATTAGCATGGGAGATTCGGTCAGTCGCAGTAACGAGCGGATACGGATTACTAGTAGGCACTGAATCGGCTCCGATGCAAGCGAGCACAAGGAAAATAGCACAACAGAAGGCAAACACATTCGAGATGTATTTGCATCTCATAGAATTTTATACAAACTGGGAGATATCCGGATTAGTGGGATGCGTTTTGTTCAGTCATATTCGCAGGTCGGTATGCCGGAGGGTTATCCCGACCATTTAGTGCATGTACACAAAAAATTGAAGTGTGAGCAAGGTCAATCGCTTAGATCCTTGGAAGTGTGCCCAATGCACAATAAACTGCCCGAGAAATGTAACAATCTTCAATGATGATGAAAATAGGCACTTAAGAGTTGATTTCATATAATTTTTAAATTTCTCCAACCTCTTTCAGTTCGTTCAGTTTGCCGACAATCGCTCACGTACATATGCATAACTGAGTTATATACCCGTAATTTTTCAGTCGGATTCGGGTCCGGATCGTGAATGAGCCAGTGCGCGAACCTGACGCTTGGTTCCAGCACCCAGGTTCTGGTGAGTTTAGCTGAACAAACTGGAAAATCTTTTCTGGATTTCAGTTTCACGGGTTCATTTGCACAAGGAATTCACTCGGTGCTCTGATGTGAAAAATCTTCGGTAGCTTCTCCACGAGAAAAGTGTAGCTGTGAATTTGTCCAAGAAAATCCCATCCCGAAACAACAGCACCTTCCACCGAAAAGTCGGTTATTCTCGTTCACTCAGGTGCTCAGTTCCCTCAGAACCGTCAAATTTAAGCGTTTTGGTTGCAAATGATCAATTGTTCTCGCTGTGGCATATGCCGTAGGTCATACGAGGCAGCTGCATTATGCAGGCAGCAGCAATCACAGCACATCACTATGCATTTGTAAGCACGTCTGCTGGCTTGATCTTAGCACGAAGCAAGGGTCATCTCCTTCGCTTTTCGAATTGTAGATCCAATATTCCGTGTTCCTTTTTTGGAGATGAATTTCAGTGGTTGTCACTGCCGAAACCTCTAACACGATTCATCGTATGATTATCCTCGAGCCGTTATATTACAGTATATATGTTTTAATCCGCCTTAGAAATAAGCATTATAATGACAGAAAAACATTTGCAAAATATTGTGCAGAAACTGGATATAATAGGCGAACGCCAATGAACAAGAATATTTTACAAAATTTTTACCTTTTTACGGATTTTGAGAGCAGGAGTTCTACAGAAAAGTCAGTATAACATTCATGCCACCCATGTTACTTGTGAACAGTATACTTAAGCGCCTTTGCAAAAGGAAAATCCTATCTCTGGTACCCCAGCCAGAAAGTTGAAGAATACCAACTGATTTCAGGACCGAAGGTAAATTATTCACACTTCTTCCAGCATTAGAAGGGAAACGATGAAGAGTAGCGAACGATAAATACGCTTTCAAGCCATTGAAGACAGTGCAAAGCGGTTACTTCAACCAGAAGGTGATTATCAGCACCTAGTCATTCCTCACTTGCTGTTTCCATAAGTCTTGGAAGCGCTTCAGAAATATCGGTGGATGATTGCTAGCGGATGCCGTGCATTCTCAGCTTAGGTGACTCAGTCCTCTCAAGACTAACAAAGAACACTACGGACTATGACATGCTGCACTCTTCCCTGAAAGAAGCTTCATCCTGGAGGCGCCATAATTCTGTCAGTTTCACGAAAACTGCCTAGGCACTGACAATTCGTGATAAAATCTCGTTCCAAACATCACCACCAGCTGTGATCAAATTCCGCAGGTATTAAAAGTTAGCCATCACTTCTAGCTCATAACCCCAAAAACATGGGTGCAGTTAAAGACTGTTATCACCCTTGAATACGCAACTTACACTCTAGACTTACGAAGCATATCTGTGTGCTTCAATCATTAAGCGAATCAAAGTTAGTTGGATGGCCTGTATTTTGTTCCTCATCAGACAGATATCAACGGAGAAATCTAAGTCGATAACTACATTCTCATGCACACTTTCAGCTTTACCGTCCGCTAACCCGGAAAAGGATTTTGATATGAGGCAGCAGTGTCCTATTCCACTGTAGAAGATAATGTGTCGTGCACATTGTCCATATGTCCCTATCCAGCTTGATTTACGATGGTAGAGCAAGGATTCCTCTGGATCTCTTGCTGTTTTTGACCTCATACAAATAGTGGATCTCCAAGCGCAGTCCAATCACGTAACTTGACTTAGTTTTGGCCATGGTCATGGGTGATGCTATTATCTCGCACTGTCATCATTCGACACTCATGGATATCGACTGAAAATACTTGATATGAATGCTTTTAAATCAAACAAGAGGCGTCACAGCGTCACAGAATACCGCGATGCAGTCAGCTTTTGCCGTGACTAAAATTCGTCAGCAAACACTAGGGGACCTTGATCATTGTGGTGAAACATTCGCCAAATAATTGCAAAAACTGATTGAGATCAAATGCACTACGGAACTACTGTCAACCATACAGCTTCCTTGAGCCCTTTATCGGTAATTTCAAGCTAAAAGCAGAGCAACCGAATTAATCCGTCTACCGATTCTGAACGCTCGGAGTCCCGAGCCCTGTTTCCTGACATCACTGTTAAAAAGAACTCCAGCTTGTCATGCCTAGCATTCAACGGGAGCTGTTGCAGCCTTACAAAGCTTCTTGTTTACTTGAACACAAGTGTTTGTCTAAATAGCATTTTCCAGTCGCCATTTTCACAATTTCATATGCATGGATGCGATGCATAGATCTTCAGATTTTCCCACTCAAACTCATAGAGCAAATGCCCACATGTCTTAGTTTGAAAGTGTCAGACGCTTTGCATATTCTGGATTCTATCCAAAGATGGCTTACCGGACATTGCTTTCGATGGCCATATGTTGATAAGAGTGACACGCAACATCCAGCTAATTGAGGCGGAGGTATTTTGTCTTAATTTCGAGTATTGGCCAATGGTTAATCTCAACGATATTAAAGAAAAGTGACAGGCTGGTTTTTCGACCAGAATGAATCAGAAGGTCCACTCGTGGCACTAAGAGCTGATTTCATCCGAGTTGGTTGTTTTCGTTAGCAGTAAACATCCATGCAAAGGTGTGATATTTTGCGGCTCGAAATCGTTTCAGGCATGATTGTATTTAGTTTCGTCTGCATAAAAGAAAGGACTGAAATTGTACAAGAAAATCGTGGTTAATGGTTCGAGCGGTGTTTAATGCATATGCCGACTGCAAAGTCAATATACCGCACTGTTTTCTACACGTTTCTTTTGTATAAGCCCATAATCTTATCAAAACATGATCTCGGTTAATCTCTACGTTGATTGAAATGATCACCAAGAAGGTGGATTTAATATTTGTGGAGAAAAATGCTCCCCTCAAAATTTACTCCATAAAAAGCTGTGAAATGGGACAGGTAAACAGACAGTCTTAAATAAAAACCAGATTATCAAGCCTCGGTTTGAAGCTTACTGGGTTCAGACTACCATTTCTACATTCCACTTCCTATGGTATTATAAAAAATTATTGTTTAGGCAGTACAACAGGAACGCCCACAGGCAGATAGCATCCGGGATTGGAATACAAATGAGGAAGGCCAGCCTTGCAGATGTGCAGTTTAAATACACGGTAACCCTAACCCAGTGGACCTTCGCTTATAGATTGAGATAGAGTTCTGGGTCAAGGTCTGCACGAGGACTAAATAGGTCGGATGGTGCGGTCAAGTGAAAAGGATAGCTCAGTTCACTTTTTATGAGCCTCATCTTTGCACCAGTGCTCTAGTTTTGGTTGCTGCTGTGCGCATTATAAAAAGGGAATAATAAATAAACAGTGAAAACATGAAAACAGTTGAAAAAATAAGTAGAAAACACATTTTGAATTCCAGGTATCTACTGACTGCGGCACTCAGGCATAACGCACATTGTCTTCAACCGTCACTTGGGCGGACTTCGTGGACTAGGTAGTGTAACTGCACCTGCAGGAGCTAGTCCACCGATTATTGGTTCCCTACGTTTTTGCAGTGTCATCGACTACCCATCTCAAACCATTTCCCAAACATTATCTTCATCGAAGAACATTGTACAACGGAGCAGCCAGCTAAATCTATTCTGATTCAGTGCCTGTTCTAAAGACTGACTCTTATGACCCAAAACCCAAACTCTGGGTTAGTGGCAAAACGTTTACCATATTTAACAAGTAATACGGAGACAACGGTGCTAGACGCCGGAAGTCTTCTTACATCTGCTGTTATCAGCCATATAGGAAAACCGACCAGGTTGCTGCTATCCAATCTCGACCTGTGATTGGTAATCAGATGGTACATCGGGGTCACAGATCCCTTAAGGTAGTGGACGTGTATCGAGCTTTCTGTATGTTCGGTGACATTTCATCGGATTTACGGCCACTTAATTAGTTACAACTGTCCATCTAATACTCCATCTATAAAAACAGGATTCGGCGTCGAGATGCTCCATTCATGCAAAAGCATTTTGCACTTTAAAGGTAGAAAACATCCCTACTCCATCGTCTAGACGATAGAGAGAAACCTGAAACTTCATTGGGTTTTCACTCGATAGCACAACGTCTTCGTCATGCTCTCAATCAGACAGTTTCCAGCGTGAGCAAATAACAATAGCCCTAGTCTCACCTGAGGATAGGTATGAGTTACATTATCATATCAATCACAAAGTTGAAGTGAAAATACAGAAGGAGTATCCCTGACGAACATCACTTCTCTTGGTGAACTCGGGTGTGGGGTCGTCGTAAGCACGAAGTCGGCTTCGAGTGCTTGAATACAAAGTTTGATAATATGAGACGAATTACTCTGTCACATTCATCAATGAAAGGCGGGGCTACAGAATTTTGAAACCGTCAAATTTGAACGCTGTTTTCAGATCGAGGGAGACGGTAATCATGATCCTAAGGGTGTGATTATGTTCTTATTTCTTTGCAAAGCGAATACCTGAAGAGTGCAACTCTTGTTGGGTCAGAAACTAGCTTGGTTCTCTCGGGTGCACATTTACTAAACAATAGCTAATCGGCAAACAGTAGCGCACTTTCATTCAAACTTCATAATTTTTTCAGGCTAGTTTCTCATTTTAATGTGATATGATTTGTTTTAAAAGCCGAACTAAGTAATTCGTTGGTAAGTGTGATTGTTTACTTGACGTATGTCGAACCGGAAGCCGGTTTATTTAATAAACAGTCAAATTTAAGCGGAGGACATACGAGCGGTTAATCGAGGTATGGCCTTAGTATATACTTGGTTCCCTTGGGAAGAAAACCGTGGTCAGTCGACCACTACTGAATTTCTGCGCACTAGTTTCCATCGCTTGTATTTTTTATATATCTTTACTTTTTAAATTTCACCTCCTCTCTAGGCTCACTTGTTCTTTTACATCAAAAAACATTATTCTCTGGGTTCAGTTAATTAGGTAGGCGCATTCGAAAATGCGTTTCCTTTGGTGGCGAAGTATGAAGTGCAAAAGACCGCTGAGTTCAAAGATCCAATCCATAAAAAAACGATTTTGGGAACGTCAATTACAAATGCAAACACTCCATAACGGAGCTCACTGTTCAGTAATGAAACATCAAGAATGAACATTTATTAATTCAAGCTTGTGTCTTTCGGTAGGAATGAACTATGCTAGTATTGCACACGATAACAGGCGGGGGGAGCATAAGTCGATCGGTTACCAGGTGCCTTTATTCATGCCGTCATCGATTTCACCTCAGCACCTGCCATTTCCGAGTAGAAAAAGATTATCAAGAAGGATATAACAACAGCACCGATTTCCGCTGATCGATGTAAGGCTGGGCTTTACAATTAAATTAGCAGAGGGAGGTGATGTGAGTAACCACTCAAGGTGGGCAAGCGCAGTTTACATAAAACATAATCGTAGAATTTACTAATAATAATGGTAAAGGGAATGCAAATAATCCTCTTTAACTTCACTTATAATAAATCAAGAACAGAATATTTCCACAGTCTGTAGCCTATTAAATTAACCAAAAGGGGAATTCACACATAAGAACTGCAATTTTAACTGCGTGATCACCGTTAATTCGTGGGTAAGTTTCGTAAATCCTCTCACCACTACGAAACAGCCCCACTGAGGAACCCACAATAACCTTGGTCGTGTTCTTCGAAGGGCTGCACCTTTGGCAACAATAAAATAGGTAGAGAAGTTGAAGTAAGTCTGAGGGTTGTGATACCTTTCCAGAAAGACAAGTATAAGTAAACCCAAACTAATCCTATTCATGTGAGGTAGCCGGTAAATCGTTATCAGAGAAAAGGCCCAGTTATCATTCCCCTAAAATCGGAAACAATGTTCGAACACGAATTGCTTGTACGATAATGAAGCGAAAGCTGGTTCCGACGTATCTATAAATGTTCCGTTAGCCGTTTGCATGCAACCAACTGTTTGGCTTAGCATGCCCCGATAATAAACTCGATAGTTTAGCTAAAAGCAGAGGAGTTTTGAAGTTGGAAATTGTTTTTATTTGCACTATCTAGAACAGTCGGAACAAAGGTAATATTGGGCTACCAAATTTTAGCTAACTCTGTCCGTAAAAGACAGTGAACTCTTCTAACCGTGAAGCAACAAGTGAGTGACGTTCACGAAAATGTAAGCACAACAGCGGGAATAACAACAGCGAAAGAAATTATAACAACAATGTTACAATGCAAACAGCTATTACGGGAAAAATATGCACCGTTTTCCTCTTATCCCCAACCCTCCTCATTAATAGTTCATGGAATACTTGGACTCCAATATATTTGTATGATTTCTTTTTATTACCGCACTGATCAGTAAACTTGACATTTTAAGGTTCATGGTGACCCATCTATTGGCGGTAGCTTCTTGAGGGTTCCAAAACGTTTTCGACCTAAATACTGAGCTCAGTGATCAATACTTAATGAATACCCTCAGCCTAAGCTAGGTCACGGCGAACCATCGAAACTTTTGTAAGACTCACCATCTTCGCTTAAGGTTTATTTTTCATTTCGAATTCTAGCACACCCAAAATTCGGCCCGAAAACTCCAACGTAGTAATGCAGATGTCTGAGTCACCGATTTCCATGAAACTCGTCACTCGTGTTTTCCGTACATCGTCTAGTTAGCTTTACTTTTCTTGCACCACTTACAATGCATTACCAACGAAGGAGATCAGAGAGTGTGCTTCGTTATTACGGATTCTGAGCAAGGTATCCTAGGTAAATAATCTTACCATGTACCCTGCTTCTAGACTCTGCGTAAACTTCGTCCGTTCGATAAAACCAAGAGGCAAACAAACAAATTAGGACAAGGAACAGACGTCTTGGTACACCTGGTAACCCAGCGTCAATGTCCGAAATGGGGAGTTCATCAAAAACTTAGTTCGCAGACAAAAACACTTAAACAAAGCCTATCTGTAAAGGTGATCAAAAACGAAATAACTGAAACATCGGGAGTAACCGTGACTGCAGGAAACGTTCGGTTTTCCAAGGCCTTTATTAGCATTGTTGTCTGATCACTTTACTAACCGAACCCAGTGCACACAAATGGACGGTAAAACTTCAAAACCGTTGATCAACAACTGAAGCGTGCTACAAAGCGCTGCTCTTCCACCGTTTCCCTTCTCTACTTACATCAGCAACTTGTCAACCAGCTCACCCTGTCATCTGTTTAAGTATGCTGATGATGTTGCCCTCTCTAAAACCACTTCGAACAGCGATGATTTTCAAAGTCTTTCTAACAACCCGTCTTCCGTTTACGATTTCGCTGCACGAGCTGGTTTGAATCTCAACACTTCTAAATGTTTCGAATGTCTGTTCTCTGTCCCTCGGTCAGCTTACCCATCCGAAACGACTTTCATCAACTCAAAAACTCTTACCAGGGTTGATTCTGTGAAATACCTAGGAGTTACTATTGAAAAAATCTAAAGTAGACCACTCACCTTTCTCCCTGTGTAAAAACTCCCCGACGGTTGTCATTTCAAATCAGGAAGCTCCGACACTACAAGGTGAAACAAAGCACCATCTCCCGATTTTTACAGCAATGTTTTTCCAATCCTTCTATACTATTCTCCTGTCACATATCCAGGTTTACATAAAAATGTGTTTAAAATTCTTCGCCGGGGGCTATCAATTATTAGCCATGTGTCCCTCGTGCCACAAACTGAATTGTCCCTAAATCTATGTGATCAGCACTTGCTAGCATGTAAGAAATTTGCTTTCAAAGTTCTTTCTGAGCCCACGCATCCTCGGCACAGCGATCTTTCAAAATGTCGCTCTCATATTTCTACATGATCCGCTTTTAGTTCCACATCCTCTAAAGTCAATAAGAACTCCACTGTCCCATATTTTGCACTCATGTTGACAAACGGCGACCGAGCTTCAGTCGCATCACTGCGCAACCTGTCATAATGTGCTGTGATTATTTCTCGATGAGTTTTTTCACATCTTCACAAGGTGATCAGAAAAAATTCTTTTTTGTTTCCTATTTTAATTTTTGCCCTCACGTTTTTTGACCGAAATGTGACATTATTTTTTCACGCAAAAGTCTATACAATACGATACAATACCATAATTAGTTATACTCGTCTTACACACGTTTCTGGTTCCAGTAACTTCCCAAACCAACTGGAACTGTTCACGAATATAAAGAGAAAATTTCGGGATCATGCATTTTGCGTTGACCTTCCCTAGTGCCGATATGGCGTGCTCTAGTTCACTGAATGAAAACCACAAACCCTAGGTATTTCACACCTATTATGATCTAATGGGATAAGGAAACCACATAAAGTGACTGAGGAAGAGTGAATCGTCGGTCAGGACTTCAATTCTTGATTCGGTAAACAAACAGATATATTTTTCCGGACTCTGTTATGACTCAGTTTCACGGCACGATAGGACTGATGTTTACGAAGAATGTAGGCAGTCGGTGAATTCGCGGAGGCTCCTAGTGTTCGTACCAACACTGTGAACGTGGTACGTTTTTATATTTATCTTTTTACTTCTTTTTTATTAATGAAATAACGATGTACATCATTTCTCAGGAAATGGGACCGTGGCCAACAGAAGGCTGTCAGATGGGGGAGTTGACCGGCAGTGGAAAGATTCGAACCCGCGACCTTGACATCCAAACGCCAGGACCTTATCCTCTGGCCACCACTAGCCAGCGGCGAGAATCTCAGCTTTCAGTATAATGGTCTCTGTGAATCGGTATCCAAGTGCAGACGGTCAAGATCCATACATCTTCCTTAAAGTGGTGAGTACTCCTGAAAGATCTTTTTAGTTGATATTGTGTTCTTTGATTTTTATTTTGTCGATATATATATTCGTCGCTTATTTCCTCGAATAATTGGGAATTGCGGTCATCTCTGGAGAACGTCAGGCGTCCTATGCGCTTAGAATAGTCTGTGAAGTTCTTTATCCCAGATGCTTGTGCCGGTTTTTTAGCGTATACGGGTACCTATGTAACAAATGAACTACCCTTAATGACTGTGAAGAGTGGTCAGCTTCAGTTCACGTGATAGTAATGAGATCATCGATAACGCGTATTACAAAAATCAGGGGTTTTGAAGCGTATAGCCTGTGTCATGTCCCAATATGGAATAATGTAGTCGGCGCATTGGTCTCTCTACTTTCCAGCCGCCCAGCTCCGAACTGGTCGTTCATCTGCCACTATTTAGTTGTTCACGAAGTTTGGGAATTTATGATGGTAGTTTTTCAGGTTGCTAGTTTTCATGAGATCCACTTCCCTGAGCGCGGTATTTGATCTCAAATATTTCATCACCGATCGCAATGATGTTGTCAGCGCATGTGTTCAGGAGGCAGCATTATTCTGTGTATATAGGTTTACCACTAGATTCCATCTTCAACCTTTGTGATTACATTAGATTAGCAATTGGGTTTTTGTTTCTTCTACCTGGCCCCATCTATTTTCATCTATGACCCTAGGAAACTGACGTATGACATGATCAGTTAGACTGCCTCAGCTCTATGTTGCCTTTGCCACTCACGAACAGTGGATTTTACTGACTCATCTGCGAAGATGCAACCGGATAAAGAATTCTGAATTATGACCACTAGCCTGTGGGATCTGACTTCAGGATTTCCCAGTTAGTTGAATCGACCACTCTTCATTCGACTGTAGGCTTGATCCAGTCCCGTAGGCCTATCGATTGAGTGATCTACCACGCCCTCAAAATCTTTGCAAGCCTCGTGGTTGTTTCACAAAAGCATGGTCAGCTGAACATGTCCAGTGACGATGTCACACAGACTGGTTAAGTGAGAGGTGATATTTCACCTTATTTCAATCGTTCTGATCCTCTGGGATCCATAGGTTTTCGACGAACATTGTACACATTCTCCAGTTTACAAATGGCATAGAAGCATGAGTATTACTTATGTTGCTAGGTAACATTTTCACCATTTATTTGTCTCTAACCAGAAACATCTTCATTTAATTTGAATGCTACCGTCGTAAAGCTAGTAGCGGTTCGTCTGCGGAGCTCATAGGTCAGAATATCTGGGGGAAAATAACTGAGGTAATTTCCAAAATACAGGAATGAGAAAATAAAAGGCTATTGCAAATGTGTACACTTGTGTTCTCTTTTTGGTAATAACAGTCATCAAATTCTGTGTATAACAAGCTTGGACCTTTATTTCTCAACTTCATCTACCTTTATAAACGCGGTAAAAGGAGAATCACGGGCACAGATGTAGCAGTGGTAGCCACAGTAAACTACTACTACTACTACTACTACTACTACTACTACTACTACTACTGCTACTACTACTGCTACTACTACTACTGCTACTACTACTACTGCTGCTACTACTACTACTACTATTACTACTACTACTACTACTGCTACTACTACTGCTACTACTACTACTGCTACTACTACTACTGCTGCTACTACTACTACTACTATTACTACTACTACTACTACTACCACTACTACTATTTTGTCCTCCAGTCTGAGCATTACTTCTGTGGCTAATATTACTACTACTAATGGGAGTCCTATTAACACTACCACTACTACTACTGTTGCTGTTACTACTACCCCCACTAAAACCAAGTTCACTATTATTTAAGACAATAATGCTACCATAGCAAATTTTTCAGCAACTTTTCTTTGAAAAATCCACCTCATCCCCGTCACGGTTTCCGCATGGCTTGCACAGACAAGAACAAATGGATAACAAAGTCTGGCATTACTATAATTTCTTATCTGACTTTCACCGTCGGTCGAAATTCACACATCACTAATGTGTGCGTGAAATTCAGTCCACCAGTCCTCTGCCTGGTTTTATTGTGTTCAAGCTAGTTTGCGTTATAATGAATTTGGGGACAAATGTATGCATGCTCCAGGACACTTCCAGCTGCTTTGTAGATTATAGCAGAACAGATCAGTCATTTGACCCCGATACAGGAACGGAACTGCCATATGCTGTAACTCCCAGTATTGTATCCGAGAAACTAGGTGTATGAATACGACAGATTCCCATTGCTTTAAATGTTTGCTGACCCCTCCAATCACTCTGGATGAAAAGACGTTTACCGGAGACTACCTATCGTTCTAGGAAACATTTTTTGCATGATCGAATTGATTTTTGTGCACTCACCCCGATTCACCTTCTTTAATCAGTACTTTGATGTACACACACTCAGTAGTGTCTTAGATGACGTGACAAGTTGATGAGAGTAATCAATATATACTGTTAGACGTCCGGGGTCGTTATTTCATTAGGGCTAAAAATGCCGGAGATACCTATCTTTGTCAAGTCGGTTATATAACCGAGTCAATAGGCTGACTTATCGACTGAACGATTTACTGAACACCTAGGTTGAACTCGGAAAAAAAACGCGAGGAGGAGGATGAACATGTTCCTACCGAAGTATTCAAGACCATTTCACCCACGTCTAGTTACGCTAGCACAGATCTTGGAATTTAGTTTGGGCACACCTGCCCGATACAGTACGTCCTATACTGTACAAACGAAGTCTACCTCACGTTGTGCTAACTGCGATCGATTCGTGAGGAAACGGGAGATTTCGTGCCACTTTTTCAGCTAGTCGCTCTGGTGAAACTGTGAAATTGTTCATATCGGATGCACACAAGCACACACGCAGGTTAACGAAAATAAATTGTGTACTGATATGATTTTTTCTTCTAACTCAGCAGTCTAAAAAATTGTGTAAACATTTACTCTTACTTTTTTGCTTTTTCGGTCAGTTTGGAAGAGCAGTATGGGTTTTCAAGTAATTAAGTCAGTTTTATCAATGGGGGAGAGAAGCGTGTCCAAAGTCAGATTGCGTTGAGGTCCGAATGACAACATTGTGGTCATTGCCATGACAGAATTTGAACAGCTGACAAAGCTCCCGGTTTTTAGGACTGTCCTGTTTGGTTCGTTTTGGGATTTTAGTCAGCCTGTGAGAGTAGAATGAAAAGTTGGAAGACGGGCGCCATTGTAACTGTGGCTAGTTTCTACTTGAAAGATGTGTAGCCTTAAACATATTAGTCATCCGTCTCTGCTGTTTTTGTCAAAATGGGTGTGATAATCGCTTTGCGGACACAATTCTCTTTATTTGCTTCATTTAGTTGAATTACTTACCCCGGGTACATACTCCTGTGGGAAGATACTTCGTCAGTAGCACTGTCATCATCTGCGTCATCATGATGATAACATGATAATCATTCTCGCTATCGACATTCGAATGACCACCAATCTAGTAATTGTTATCATGTGCATCTACATGCGATGAATTTCCAAGGAACTTATCTAAGACTTGATTCGCATTGTGTATGTTGACACAAATGAGCTTTAGTTTACTAGCTTTATTCATATTGTGACCGAGTTCTTAGCGTAAAAGTGTTTGTGCGAAAGCCATCGAATGAGTCCTGTGAAGTATGTTCGTACAAGCCACCTGCTGTAGTATTCTCAAGGCGCGGGAAGCCATCGTGCAAATTGCATGGCCCAGTACAGAAAGACGTAGCCGTAGCCTGTAAACAAAACCAGCCAACCAGAACAGTGTTTATACAAGAAAGTTTAGATCAATAATCCCCCAAATACCACTGGTCTAAAGATGTTTTACCAGCCTAGATTCCTCGTATTTTGTTTCTAATCAAGTTTGGAAATAAATCAACTTGTCCTTCAACTATTGCTTACTTTGGGTCTTCCCACTACACATTAGCAGTCTGTGTCCGTACCATATTGCTATTGGTCGAATTCCTTATCACTTTCAAATATTACGATGGTACGCAGCAACAGAAACAAGCCTGTAAGTAGAAGCATGGATAACAAGTGAAGTGGATGGAATCTAGCTAACTTCATTACTCAGAGAACACGCAATCACAAAATTCCGATTTAATCTTTTTTGAACAAAATGCTTTTGATTTAGCTTGGATATATGGGTATGTGGCTTTAGTCGTTTCCTTATGGTCACATGGGCTCAAACATACCAGTGTTTCCTGCTAATCCGGCGGATTCATGTAACACGAAAACGTTGCGCAAAACACAAATTTATAGACTGAATGTTGGTGGTGTGCTTGAGTCTGGCTCGTAGACTGGCCTTGGGATTGTAACTTGAAACGTGGCATCTACACAAAGGTATATTGTATCTGTGGGACCTCGTCATGCGACAATTTTTGATGCAAGGTCGGAATAAGCTAGTTTCCATTCCCACATATTATCATTCTTAGAAGAATAGGGCTTGGTTTTGCTGGTAAGACTGACAACTGATTTATGTTTCTCGCGATTTAATTGCCACAAACTCACATATTACACTCGAACTGACCTATATCAGTGGCAGCATTTGAAACATCGTGAAGAGTAGCTTTTGTTCAGTTACGTTCAGAACAGAACGGGAGCAGTCAAAACCTGTCTGCCAAAAAAGCTCTTGTGAAAGCTGAAATAAGTTATATCCAAAGGATAAAATACATTCCGACCTATGATCAACAAGTGATTTGCATCCATCCTCCGTCATAGAGACAAATTTTGAAAATTGTTTCCTATGTTCTGACCGCTTAACGTTGTTTGCAATGAATACAACCCAATCGCATGAAACCGAAAGCAAGCCCATAGTTTTCGTCAAATTGCTTGACTGATGATTATGTTCCGAACCGTTCTCGGAAGATGCCATTCATCGGACTGCTACAGGATATCTCAGTAATCAAACGAAATAATCCAATGGATGAACCCTGGACCGCTTTGAATAACACTACCGTTGAAAACACATGAATTTGTTAGGGGAAGTTTTATTTTTCCTTAATTTTTTCAGCCCTCAGGTTACGGTTTTGAAACCATTTCCGACTGTCGCTCCCATTCTAGGGACTGAATGACCAGATGCGTTGTAGTCCGAGGATCATCTATGCAGAGATCCTGAATGGAACAGTGTGATCGATGCATGGAATACGGGAGCGCCAAATTGCTAACCGAATTGATTTGACCAATCGTAGGCATTCAACAGATTGGACACGGGATCATTGCTGACCTAAGAAACAGTTCCGTAGATGAGAGACGCCAATCAAACTGCCAATACATCTTCGTGGTTTTCGCAGTCGGTATTTTTCAGCCCTCTCTCGCCCGATCAACTTGTGAACATCGAACAAGCAAACAAATGGGTTATCTCACTGAGTCGGCAGGTAGGAGGCCGCCTAGCTGGTCGGTCCGCGTTCGGCTAAAGGGCGATTGGTAAGCAACCGTCCATTTTCGTGATAGTAATGTTTTATACCAACGCATAAAAGCTCTCTTCTTCGGCACATTTTCAGTAATATGTCCACTCTTATTCAGACGCCCAACAGGGCTTCGCACTATATGAGTCGTTAAAAAATGACTTGAACTGTGTATCGTACAGAATTCGGTAGTTCGCTTAATTGTCAGATTTCTATTACAACTGACATAACAATTGTCAAAATGTTTTAACTTCGTTTAAACCAGTTGCGGCTGTTATGGAGCGCCGAAAATGTTGAAATCTCCTGTGCAACCTTGAGGTAAAGTTGAAGCACGTTGCCAGCAGAGTTCGATGATATCGATTTGATTGAATTCCAAGATATCACGTTTATCGCAGATCATAGTGACTTTTAGTGGGAAGGAAGCTGAACGAAAAAAAAAACAAAACAGGGAATTTCCTTTTTTTATTGTTTTGCCATTAGCGAATTGCCGTTTTGGAGATAATTTTCCATCTCACACGCTTTGGTCTAAATTGGTACGTAGGTCTCAGTCATTGATGGCCATTACACAAGCGGACTCCTCCCATGGGCTTGTAGCTGTCCAACGCAGGGTAGATGCTGTTTTTATTTCACTTGTACCGGCGTACGAACTTACGAGGCCACACACATGCACACACATGCATGCACACACGCACGCACACCACATGCACAAACGTACCTGCACATAGGCGCGTTAGACCCTGACAAACTTCGTTCTTCCATCCCGGGATTGTTCAGCCCCGGGTTGTTTTGCGAAAGTTACACTGTGAGAGAATCGATGGCTGGTACGTGCGCGCAGACAAAAGTGAGCTAGCTAAATATAATACTGTATCAATGGCTAGCGCTAGTGCGCTGACCTCGGTTGGCTCAACTACGCAAACATGGCGACTGAGCCCCCAAATTACGTCCTGATTTGGCCGAATCTAAGTTGTCCGGTTCGGCGGGCCCTTCTGGAATAAGTATGGGGAATCCATTCAAGATTGAGTGCGTCATGCACTACAAAGTGGCTGTCAAATTCCAGTGCGAAATCAAGCGGCTACGTGCAGGCCGGTTTATCCTGCCGACCATAGTTGACCCAAAACGTGAAAAATCGATAGCCGGGATTTTTGTTCATTCATTCCGGCAGACCGATCCACAAAAACATAAATTCGGTTGCGTAAGTGGAATGCGCGCTCGTGCGAGAGAGGGAAAGGCGATCACCGTATGCCAGCCCCGGAACGGCTAGGCTTGGTGAATTTTCATAAACCAAATATTAGCTGAGGTATTTTAATCGGAAACATGATTAACGAAACTGGGACTGATTTGTGTTTAACTTGATCCAGGGTACCTCGGTCACATTCATGCTACGATTGCCTAACAGAGAAGAAAAAAGGCTGTTGATCCACGGAACTGAAACGAGCAAAAACGGTTAACCAATAGTTAAATTACATGCATTAGGGCAACAGTGACCGACGCACATACGTTTAAAATCTGGTGTCTTGGTTTGCTACTACGTCGGCGCTGTTGGGTGCGGCGTCACGACTTCTTGGAGTGACTACGGTTGTTAACGGGGATATGGATCAGATCAAACAAATCACCATCCTGTACGAGGGTTTACCGGTACTCTCGAACTGCTATTATTACCTCATGAAATTTTAGATGAAACAGTTTTCATCTGTTGCGCTGTTTCAGCAGCCGGCAAATGGTGTCGGCGAGAAAATTTGCGCTTTGCAAGTTTCAAATGCCCACAATATAGTAATTGAAAACATTGAAAATTAATTTAGGAGAATGTTTTGTTAGTTTTAGTACTTCAATTAATTCCAACTGTCTTGCCTTTTCACTAGGCTTCCGATCTATGATTATCCACGTTTACCTGGATTCTGACGGTCGTTTACGTTTTACGTCTTTCGCCGTAATGAGTATTACTGTTGCCAGAGTGAACGGATTGCGTATAGGAACAACATCCTTCTTTTTTCTTCGTTTTCTTCCTCTGTGAAATGGTAATTTTTCACTGATGAGCAGTAAGAATTCCTACTGTCAACTCACGTGCCCGATGGCGGTCAGGCGATCGATACCGCGGCGTTTTAGTCAGAAGAATCCTCTCAACGACTGTCTAGTCCCCCACTCGGCAGCCCGCAGTCGGCCGCAATACTGTTCTTGTGGGTGACATGCTTCGTCGTAGGTAAAATATAGAAAACTGCCACGCGGAATCTTGTATTCCTCATGGAGATGTTTGGTTCAACAAGGTGAACATTGGATTCTTCAGGTACGTTCTGGATGCAGATCTGTCGATTCAAAAGAAACCGTAATCCCGTGAGATTGCCACGAATATACACATGGGGTAATCCACAGAATGGAAACCATAGAAAATGATGACCGCTGGTGCTAATTTGAACGTGCTTGAGAACTTCCAGAACGGTAGACGAATTACACGTTGGGTTTGATCAAAACTGATTTATTGTCTTTCGGTGAAGCAACATGAAGGAATTGAGCAATGACTGAAGTATTCTTCTTGCTACACGGCCCGGCCTTACGCACTATTCGAAGTTGTCTAAAAGCAAGGGGTGTTCCGATGAGTTTACCATTATAATGTCCAAACACTAGGTAATGTGTCATCACTTGCCCTGACGATAGTTTCCTAACTCAGTTGATGTTGTGATGGTGCCAGCTATGCGTGTTTGAGACATTAACATAATTCAATCACGGCGCTGATGAACAAGTAAGCTCAAATTGGTTACATTTTTCCCCTGGCCAAAATGGTCTTGGCTGCCGAAACCATTTTTATATGCGGTTATACCTGTTACTGAGTTAAGCTGCCGTTGGAAACCAGTCCAATGTTGTGGTCCCAATTGGTGTTATTGATCCTTTTTATTCCAGTGTGCTTGGATAAACTCCGCTGGGGAGTGTTTCAAAATGGTCAACGGCTTCCTGAGTTGGAAGTGTTGCATGCTGATCATGCTGGAAAATTTCGGAAAGTCGATCAATTTTAAATAATAAATTCAGAGTGAAGTAGGAAGTACAATTAATATTAGATAATTGCTAAGCCTTAACCACTTTAGGTTGAATTATCAACATTCTTGGTTTGGGTACCTCGCGGTGATTTTGGACGAAGTGACCCGAACAGGACGAGTGGATCATGGATTTACACTTTCTCATTCAGATAGGCTCGTCACTCTTCCCCTGAGATTTCATCACGCATCTAGTCCACATATAGTAATTCGGTAACTTCCATAGTTCTTAAAACATTCGGTTCCGTGATTGCACATTTCACATGATGACTTCGATTGGGATGGAGAAGTATCACATGGATAAGACGATAATTTCTTGAGCTTGTCAGGTGCTTAATCTGACTGTTTGCTTTTAAAATGTTTTGTGCGACGGAATGTTGCATAAAATTGCCGATGGCGTACCCAACCGCACAGCGTACACACGAGTTTGCAGAACTCAAAATGTTCTCCTAACTGTCTTAAAATGGTCTTAACTTGGTTGTGCTGTTTTGGGAAATCTGATTTCGTACTGGTACTCAAGTATTTTCGAATTTTCATTTGCATCTGTGGACGATAACGGACGCCAACCTCAGAGATACTTTCAAACTTTTGGTTCCAGAACTGCTAAGGTGTGTTATAAAATTTGGAGCCCAACATTGACTCTGGCCACTGACCTACTAAACACCTAAATTTTGTCTACCCAATCGTTTAGCATGGTGAACGCTTGAACGCGGCATTTTCATAGTCTCTTGATTTCTGCCACTTTCTGGCAAAATCCACTCTGTTCGGGGTATAAACAATGAATGTGCCTGGATTACCTGTTTCACATATAACGGTCTTATGGATGGGCTAAAATACATCTAGAAGAACGTGGAACTACATCACCAGACAATCACAGTCAGCCTTATTCGCAATAGTCGCATTACGCGACTTGAATCGATAAACTGTCAAAAAGTGACCAAAATTATCGTATGCACGACATAGTCCATATCGACATTGACGAACAGAACAAAAATAGGGCTCGCCACACGAAATGTTGCTCTTGGATTCCCAAGAATGATCATTCACACTGGAATAGTTCTCAAGTTTGGGGATGTCTATTGTGAGCTGAGTAAATCATTCTGGTTTCGTCTGTTGCAATACGATCAGAGTGTTGGTGTTGTTACTATCTGTATGTCATTATGCAGAAATGTTTCTATTACCTTTTTGATCTTTTATTTCTATACACTTGCCGTTCTACAGTAATGTCATTTGTCCTTTTAGTCGGTCAGTTGTACGCTTCTTGTTCTGGACAAGCACATTAGTAGAACTGGGTCGCCTATTTATCCAACTGGATGAGAAGATTACGACAATGGGGAGCTGAATTCTGCCCACTTATTTTCTTAAAAGTTCCTTGGTAGGATGCTATCGAGTAGTTCTTTCTGCATTTTGAAATGTAACTTTACAGAAGTTGCAATGATGGACGGTAGGAGCTGGTTTGCCTACTGAACAAAATTTTATCTTTCCATTGATGGAAAATTCGTCCATTCCTCTGCTTAGGACTGGGGTATCCAATTGTACCACTCGCATTGAAATCGGTATGCTGGAAACGTCTACCCATAGGTTAAAGGGCAGCAAGATCAGAATTCGCAAGCAAAGAAGAAGGTGTTGATCCGAATAGCGACTCACTAAGGTGACCGGATATTCCGAGTGGATTTTATATTGCGTAATTTGCCGGCAACAATCATGAAACCATTGAAAGCGGTAATGCTCAAGACGATCAGAATCAGCTCGCCGCAAATTCATTCCTCACATCATGTAATTCATAACTCAAGAATCCAGAAGAAGAATTCTAGAAACGAGTCGGCATCCTGTGGAAGGGTGAAAAGTTGGCGTAGTTGGAAACCGATTAGCGTGTGAGGGCTTGTCATTCATTCATCACTTATCAGGGGAACGAAACATTCGAAACCATTGGTGAGCCGATTGATGAATGATGGGATGAATGATCATGGTTTATTAATTCTGACCGGTGTGAAGAAGTTCAGGCTGACAAATTTCAAAACTGTCGGCGGTAAAGAATTCAATTGAAACTAAAAATGAAGTGAACATAGAAAATCTAAGATCAAACGCAGTAGATTCAAAAACACTTCACTCACTTTCTGTTGTCTTATAAATTTCGTGCCGCCTCATAGTGTGATGATGTGATCAATCAAGCCAAAAACACTGAAAATCACTCAGTATTCTGCTAAGAACGTCGAGTAATTCGGCACATCCGTCAACTGACTTGCGGTCACGAAGCTATCATCATAAGACGTGGTAATTGTGGTTTCTGGCAAAGCTGATTGCCATTTCGATATGTACTTACAAACTGCAGCTGCCGCGAGGCAAAAATTCCTTCCTGGAATTAACGGGACCGATTGCGAAAGTGATTATTTGAATAATTGTTTCGCAATTCATCATAAACGTATGTCATATCTGCAATCAGAGAACGCGAAGCCAGCAGTCTGCTCAATTTTCACGATATCCATGGAATAACCTACCTCAGATTAGGGATCTCCGGTGAGCTTACGTGCAAATAACCTGATACAGTCCAATACTCTCAATTTGTGCTGTTGGTAGCTCAGGTTGTTGTTTCCATGGTGTCCTGATCGCTGAGCTGACGACGTCACCTCGACTGGTGATGAAACGTTTGCGACCTAAACACCAAACTATCCGAACCCCATGAAAACATTCCGATACACCTTCCCCGCAACTTGCCTATACAACCAGCAAATCAGAACCGGGAGTACTCACGAACATTAAGTTCAAACATGCCTCATGCCATTGGACCGAAAATATTCCACCCGTGGAGACTCCTCGTAATTTTTATATAAACAGGCTATTTATAAATAAAAATGGAACCTCTCTTCCAATTCCCATGGTCTTCTGGTTGCCTTCAGCTGCATGGCTCGTATCAGAGCCATTCTAGTGGAAACTGGTGGTACGTGATAGTATCTTATTGATTTTGATCGAATTCGGTAGCACTATTCCGATCACGTATATTCTAGGATCGGAACACTGGAACCATCAAAAGGATAGTATAAAGACATGTAAACAACCTATTTTTGGACGAGAAGTTCCAACATGCAGTAGCCGAGGCCAAAAATGTGGGCGGAAAGCTAATGGAACTGTTTTAAGTATGTGAATAATGAACACCGAGTAACTGGCCCCATTGATTATGAGTTATTCTAACATAGAATGAGATAAATGAGATGAAATACGGAATTGGTGACATCGTAGTGCATACACTGTGGCTGGTCTTCATTTTAATTAGGGAGAAAAATGCTCATGGGATTTGGAAAACCTTGACTTCAGAGCGGCAGGCATGGATAACCGAATGATAGCAAGAAGTCACTTTGATCGGTAAAATGGATTAACTACTTTCTAACATCCAATATGATGTCTAATCGAGGGCTGGAATCTCATCTCATTACGGGATTTCGTCGCCAGTACCTGTTTTCAGTTCTGATGGGATAGCCAGGAAATCCATTTTAAATTAGTCTGATGAATTTCACCTAAACTATTCCATTGAGTCGGAAATAGCAGGAAGAATGCGACAGTTGGGTCCAATAACAGATTATGAACAGTTAAATGGCTCATTTACCTGAGCTTAAACTGACGTTCTACGGTCATTTCGGGTTGAAATATTGATACACAGTCTCGCCAAGTGCATGCCAGAGACTATCCTGAAGAAGCCTTAGTTACGATGACGAAATATCCAAATAAAACAAAGCTCATCGCAGTTGTGAACCTAATCCGCATAAACCATATAAAGTTACAGTGTATTTCGACCAACAACTGACACCAACTTAAAATTGGTGTGACTGATATAAGAGCAATCAACGTGCCTTTAGAATAATCTGAAGTTATCACCGAACTAGCTATTTTTGCCAAATCTATAGGGCGTACTTTCATTTGTTTGTTACATACCAACATCGAAAGCTACAATCCGAGTAAGTGTTTTCGGTCAAAGGACAAAAAGGAGCACTCATATCCAAATCGCACAAGAAAGAGAACTTTTATAGTCGAAAGTCTTGTCGTGACTGGAAACCTATGTAATGTGGACAAACGAATGAAATCGTTGTGGTTATGTATTGCCGACTTCATTTCAGTAAAAATGAGAGATGTTCCACCTAGCCAATTCCACAGGCAAATCACTGCGTATCCTAGGAGCTTCTCTGATTGTGGGCTGAGTTCATTTACAGCAGCTCCACTACGCACATTTTAAAACCAGAATATTATCTTTTCATTTTAATTATTCGGAGCTCGTAATATGATATAGTTTTTCCACACTGTGATTAGTCATTGATGAGTTATAGGCAATGGAATGTTGATAGGTGTTTCATTCTACGCAGCCCGAGTTCAACTTAATAAGGTGAGTTCGGGTCCTCAAATATGGAAACGCGCTAAATGACTGATTCTACCAAACTGACAATGGAAGAATGTCAAGCAATCTATGACTAATAACGTTGTGAAAGTCCATCGAGAATAGGTGTTAGGACGTTGAACCAAATGATCTCAGAACGCGTTTAGAAGGACAAATTTAAGGCAGTCGAAATAGTTTCCTCATGTTAGAATACCCTACTGTTAGTTCTAGTCCGACAAGCTTGGCTAACAAGATTTAGCATCCCAATGTGAAACACATCTAATTGCTAAATGATTGAAGTGGGATTCATGGAATAAGCGTAACTGCCTAGCTGGAGCAGCAGACTTACACAGTGTGATGTGAACTGAAGAAGAAATGTGGAGTCAGCCGGAAAACTTGTCTGACAAGACATGCCGGCGAATCATTGGTGCTATTTTGAATCGGGAAGTGAATACGTTCGAACGCGTATATTTCCTGTTTAGGATCTTTGTTTGTTGTGGACAAGAACTGCCACATGGTTGATTGAGTTGATCATATGTGTTAGTAAGAAAAAATTCCGAAGTGAATGGTAATCACGTTTAAAAAAATATCAGCTGGGTCATGATTCCCGCCATCTAAAACGGTGAATAAAATGACGATATTATTGATAACAAATTCAGTTCTATGAGACCCAGTAGACATATGTTTAGCTGGGGCAGTCAGTAGAAATCTTAGTTGATTTCATCCTTTAGGTTTCCAGAAAAGCGGTGAAAATTATCCATCTATTATGAAGACAATCCGGCGATACGGGCAGGTTGTTTTATGCATCTGTGTTGTTTATATCCTAATTTTAATACGGTCAACGGGGCGGAGAAACGGAATTGATTCTATTCAGTTTATGAAGAAGATCGCATCCATCAATACAGTCATCTTGTGACCTAATAATGGTCAAACTTCATGCCAACGTTGTATCGAATGTGATACTTTCTGTAATCCAAATATCCACTTTAGTTTTACGAGTGCTTTCTACTTCTGCCCACCAGGAAGGTTTCTAACAGCTCCTCTTTCCCGTGAGATGAGGTTAAATCAATGTTTATCAGTCCTAGTTGGAAAAATTGTTTTTCTAACCATGTGGTTGTGTTTCGCTATCGCAAAACCGGATTCTACCGCGAATAGGAACGGGCTTGCCTCATTATGAACCATCCAGGTGACCTTTGAACAATTCACATCTTTCACCAAATAACACAAATGAATTGCTGGCAACGCGAAAGATTATTTTGAGTTTATACCAGTTTTTGGAATGAAGATTCTTCAATATGGAATATTTACTATCAACTGCAATGCATTCCATTCAGCATCTCTTCACAATTTAAAAACTGTCAGTCTTTTATAATGAATATTAATGGTCTATACACAAGACGTGTAGCACTTTCAGTTGACACTAGTGCGCTGTTGTAAACGGGCCAGTTCCCAAAACGTTTGGTTTATTCTTAAGTACAATCCAGGAGGACATTTAAGCTTTGCTGTCCTTTTCTAGCGAAGCGGTAAGCTTTAAAATTTTCGAGAAGGAAGTTGAGGTAGGCTATGAGCTACCAAGAAGGCAGCTGTCTCATGGTGAGATCTTCGGATTGAAAAGCCATGACGTCTACCGTTTGACCGCTGGCTGTTCGTTCTTGAGGAACATCTTATAAAATTCAAGGAGAATTCTGCAACGAGTAGGTTTGTAGGCTGTTTTAGATTAAAGCTCATCTCGATGTTGGATTACAAAATATGCCATGCTGATATTTTACAGATTTCCATGCTACCGATGGGTCTTAAATTTTCTGGCGACCGTGTCTGTTGGTTTTTACAAATTCAGTTGCTTGGAGTGGAATTCAGGTGAGATCAAACATCATCATTTTCCATGAACAATAATAATAATATTTTGCTTCTTTAGAAGCTCATAAATCCGATAATTGATACAAAACTGGTGGAAACCGACTCACAACCACTCCATACTCTGAGCTTGGTAGTGGATAGGAAACATCGCGGCATTGGAATATCACGGATAACCTTAGGGGTAAAAGTGTGCGGGAACATTTTGCCAGTCGATAATAGGACGGCGGATATATTTTTGCAATGACGTCAGAAGCCGCGTTTATTTCTTTCGCATTCTGTAAGATTTATACATCGGAACAAACAATTTTCTTCGTAAGCCCGACTTCGTTGTTTTTTTCATTTTGGCTTGCTGTTGTTGCCTTGGCGATTCAGTCGGTGCAGGCATATCGAACAGAACGGTCAGTGTTAGGGTATTCCGATCAGCCATTGATGGAGATGACACAACCACTGCATGTGTGACAGGCAACAATGCTTTGTTCATATTCAGGACTCAGGTGGGATGAGATATTATGAATTTATGCTGGGTCAGCTCATAGAAATTTGAGCTGATTTTTTGCGAACTAGTACTCTAATAGGATGCCATAATAAAATCTTAGGTGTTACTACATCCCGTTTCCTAAGTTTTTTTTTCCAAAGCGATCAAAATCTTGAAAGTAAATCGAGGTTGGCGGAGTCTCACTTCATGCTAGATCATGTGCATATTTGACTAGGGAGAATGCGGTGGCCCATTTAAAATGTCTTGTTTGGATTATCTGGGTGCGGAATGTCGTCAAGGGACGTGACAGTCAAAAAAACCTAATCAGCTTCGTTCACCGAAATGCAGCATGTGACACCTGCCACGGGTCCACAGTACACAGATAACTGTGTGAATACGCAGTGTTCTCACTTCTTTCAGTTCATTGTCGGCATGATTTGTACCTTTATTTTGTCTAGAAGATACCCGTGGATCTAGAAGAGCATTTCACATATCGAAAGAGACCCACAATTTCAACCCTATAGAGAATCAAAGTTTGTAGACGAAAGTCTATTGGAGTGGATAATGTGAAATCACCTAACCTAGGGGAAAGAATCTTTGCATACATTGCAAAATTACGAGCCAATGTGTGACCGGAATTAACACCCAACTAAGTCTAAGAATGTGCAGTTTTGGCATACCTTTGAATTTCATTTGCTTTCTTTATTCGGTAAAAATCCAATGGGGAGGCAAAACCCAACACTTGTCGGAAAAAATGGAACAGAAATAAGTAGAAACGGAGATGAATGTTAGGATACAATAGTGTGTATTTATATTAGGGACAAATGCCTATATTCAATGCTATTATGAGCACTTTACACGACTGCTTTAGATTCGTCGAAGTTGTGCACTTATTTTTTGTGCTGGTTCATGCCCATCTCCACAATAAGGTACTCGTTTGGTGGACTTGAAACATTCCAAGTGGACAGGTGCTCACACGCAGCGCCACTCAACGGAAGGATCTGATAACACACACACACACACACACACGCCAATCAGGATGGACACAGTGATTAAAATGTTGTCTAATGCGAAGTTATTTTCAGTCATTAGCTCACAGAAGATAACGGTTGATAGATGTTTCGCACTAGAACAGAATATTTTATTATTGGTGGTTCACACGTTATTACCAATAGAGCAAGAAGAATACAAACTGGGTCAGGAGAAAGCAGGATGCCAATGATTCAAAATACCGGAAAATTGTCTTTTTAAATGGTTCATTTTGTTTTATCAGTTCTGAATGAAGTTTATCGTTGACAACAAAGTCTGATTTGCCCCACCAATAAAAATCTCTAACTACCCAAGTGAAATGTCTTTAAATCAACTAATTCTAAAACAACCGAACTCGAACAGAACATTTCACAAGTTGTAGGAATTTGTCGAGAACAATTCGGAAGAAATGCAACCTGAAATTTTGTGGTCGCTCCTGGGTTATCCAAAGCCGTTTTTTCCAGTCGATCCTGGAGAAGGTGTACTCGGTCACACTGGTATTATGATTAAATTCTTCATAGGCGGGATTAAGTTTACGTTCTGCCTTTAAAAATGATGAAAAAATTCCATTTAGATTTAAAATATAAATCTAGTGACTCGTACCATAAGATCATTAGCTCAAAGAAGGCTTATGTGAAACTTCTTAAGGCTAAAATTGTGGACAGTTCCCGCGAGATCTTAAGAGGGAACTCGACAATCGATGACCAGTCACTAGCTGATAGTATTTAAGGGATTATGGAACAACCAAAATGTGTTAATACTAAAGCCACAAAAGGTATCCGTATCGTTCGGGATGGGAGTGCAAAAATGCAAACCGGTAATCACAGACTAGAAACAGTTACCTGCTTGCCACAATGAGAAAGACAAAGAAGAAAATGTCTCAAGAAAACCATATAAATATATAGATAGACTGAGACAGAGACCACCAACGCCATATTTGATACCTGCTGCCCTTTGGAAGTTTTATTCGTCTCAAATGGTCGTATCTCCTCCCAAACACTGAAATCTCTAAGGCGAGGCAAGCAGCACTTCTACCAATCCTGTAGTAACTCCTCTGTGCGGTATGTTTCCACCCTAATAACAGCTGAAGTCAAAGGCATGGACACTACATTCGCCAGCCAACTCTTCAGTGGTAACAACAACTGATTCATATAGCAAAGTACTCCACATCTTCACAGGAGGGGTGGGTTTAACAGCTGCCTGCCAGCCAGTACGAATACTACTTTTAGATCCCAGCCCATGATAAGAAGCAATACGATTTTTAAACACCAATAATTCCGACCGAAAGGAGACCATAAGCTAACCAAAAATACGGCAAGAAAGAAAAATACCAATGACACAGAGTTGTTGTGCAGCCAGTCACAGGGCGCGCTAATTCGACTGTGCATTATTGCCACACGCTCATCTCCTCTGCCAAAAGTGGAAAGAGAAACGACTGCTGACAATAGGTCAACGGTGGAAAAAACAGTAACAAGGTAATCCACACCCCCAAAGTGTGGCCAGTAAACTCCCCTACTATGCCCTAACACAATCAACCAGTTTCAAGGCAGCCAACTTTATCCTGGCTAATGACCAGTCAGTTCAGCTGCTTTAATCCATTTGATATGTAAGACAACGTGAAGGGATGTCCGAAAGCTATTTTCTTGTCTTTTATCTTTTACTTCCTTTATTAATGAAATAACAATGTACATCTTTTCTCAGGAAGGGGGCCGTGGCCAGCTGAAGGCTACCAAGTGGGGAAGTTGACCGGCGGTGGGAGGACTCGAACCCGCGATCTTCAAGTCCACGCGCCACGACCTTATCCACTTAGCCACTGCTGGTTCACTGTTCGTAGTTTGCTGAAGATGTGATCGCATGATTGTTCGGAATGATTACTTCCAACATTAATTACTTTTCAACAAACCATGGATCAACTGCATCCTTAGAAGTATTCGTTCAAATGGTCTGTTAAAAGCAAAGCCATGTACAACTAGTTGAATTGAGTTATCCTTCGTCAGGGTATCGAAATCGGTTAACAGTTTCCAAAACTTCCAGTCATTCTTGCTGAGCCCTTTCAAAAATGCTAAATGGGAAGGGAAGGGGCGAGTTTTAACAAGAGCCAAGCGCGCTGACTTGTAGAAATACCGAGCACTTTGTTGAAATCCGTAAGCTTTTTGGCACTAAACAGAGATAAATTTATACCGTGATTATCTCTCCCGTTTGTCCTTGTCCTGACTTTGCAACAACATGTGTAACGTTACCGAAATATTCCACGTGCAACGTGAACCACTGGAAGAACAATCGTGACGGTCTACTACTGACTTAGTTTGATTGGACTGGTTCTTTACCGAAATCTCATATAAAAGTTGCGAAATGAATTCGGTCATTTCTACAAATGTTTGATCTATTGATTTACGTCCGATAGTTTGACTTGTGGTTTTCACATTGGTCCTACATGTAATTGAGCTGATCAGGAACAGGATAGTCGATTACTGGTTTTTTTCGTTTTTTTGATAGGCCAACTTAATACCAGACGACTAGTGAAAATGTTATTTGGTAGCCTATTAGCATATGTTCTCGAAAGAGCGTTTGAAAAACTGAATGGGAATTGTGTTCGATAGCTCTTCCAATTGAGGCAACACAACGCAACTCTGGAGAGCGTAGATCACAGTCTCCAATTTGTGGTACAGGCAGTTGGCAAATGGTTTCTGGTTTAATCTGGGGCTTAATTCCGAGGAAACACTTCGCAGAAAATAGCACTACACACGTTTCAGCAAGATCAAATTGTGGTAGTCTATCCTGAATTAGCAATTTTCATCTCATAAAGCGACTTTCACAAATACTTTTAGAGCTCGTTACTTCGTCTGCATGTACAAACACCACGAGCAATTTGCTTCCATTGGCATGCTATGCCCAAATCTACCCCGCGTTTTGGATCAGCGCGTTATTGGCACGTGAGATTTATTCGATCGTGATCATTGTCGATTTCTGAGCTGGTGTAGTTTGTCGAGCATGGTTGCACTCACAATCACTCATCCGCCTCCACAAAAGCAAAATTTGAATGTTGTTTGATTGGAGAAATGGTGTGATTTCTGTCGCCATTTTGTCGATACGAGAAATCAAAAGGAAAAATGAATCCTGTTTTGGAGAACGTTTAATACATGATTCCATAGAGTCTTGTTCTGGTTGATTGAGGTTAAACGGGATTTCCTAATCTAACCCGTCTACGTACCCACTACCAACGACATTTTCTGCCTACACTTTTGTGATCCCTTCGTCCACTTTCTAGACAGTGACAAGTTTCACTAGTTTGACATTTTTCGAAATTCTCACCAGTTTCAACTTACCCAGGTAGGGGGCCTATTTTGTAATTTAATTTTAATAATACGCATTTGGACACAACGGAACTAATAATTTACTTATTTAAAATGGGTAATAATTTTTTCAAAGCCAAACATCTAATGTAAAATCGTCAAAAATGTCAAGAAAATGAGAATTGAATGTGGTAAATGAGCATTTTGGGAAACGTTAAACACTTGGAGAAAGAACTCCGTGATGTGTAGACTAAGGTTCTAGTAAAACCAAGGTGCCTAGGATACTGGTTTTGGAAAACCCATCCTTGCGGAGTTAACGACGTCATTCCAACTATCTCTTTCTATTTGAAAGACCTGCGGATCATCAGTATACGAGTAGCGTACTGCAAATTGAAAATTGAGACTCACTGAAGATCCTTTAGAGCTTTGCAATACATGTTGCACCAGTAAGCGACTGAATCCGATTCTCCGCTGATATGAAAATATTCTCAGCCGGATTCATAAGTGGCCTAATTCTTACCCAAAAAATGGTCAGAGAGAATTGATGTTTAATCAGAACGAAATTCTCGATGGTGTATTTTGAAGAGTATTTACTGTCATGATTTGACTTTACCTTGAGTTGGTGTACCGGCTTGAGTGCCTCCGTGACTCAACGTGCTATATGGGGTGGCTTATCTCAGGCAGCGGATTCTGCCATGTCTAGGGGGTCAATGGGTAAAAGCCTGACGAACTATTCTCATGGTCCTTCACGCTTGGATTGATTTGACCTGGGAGCTCAATCGGAAAAATGAGTGGAAGAAAAAATCGACCTAAGGAGGTCAGCCTCCGTTCAGCCACTCCCTCCTGCTTCGCTGATAGGTTACTGTTAGAACCAAAGGTTTTGGTTGAGAACCCTAATCGTCCTTCTGTCAAGTGCATACCCATAACATTCCCGATACTGGCAACGGTTCGTTGTCAGATAGTGTAGTAAGTAGTTTTCAAGCCCCTAGCTTAAATGTTCTCAGGCCTCGTTAGCCTTCTTAATCTCGGTTCGTTCAGTGTGTGCACTTTAATGCAGACTGGTCAGCAGGGTGTCTGGCTTTGACGGTAGACTCACTTTCGATTGATGTCTGCCGCGTGAGTGAAACACGAATTCATGATTCGAGTAGTGTACTTGTACTAACTGCGCCTAATGTACCATCAAGATATTCCCTGTACATTTGAGGAGACGAAGCAGCTCAAGCTCTAAGTCAACGCAGCGTAGGAATAGTCTTGAGTGAGAAAGTTGGTGTGGCCCTTGTAGACTAGGTCCTGGTTGATGGTCGCTTGTGCACAGCAAGACTGTAGAGGCCACTTGGCGTACAAAATTATCGCTGTGTTATACAGAGCCTATTTGTCTTCTCGGCCTTCGCCTCCTCAGGCTGTAGCGCCAACAGGAGAAGGGACGAGTTTTAAGACGAACTTGCCGCTTTTGCTATCAGGAACAAAGGCTCCGGTATCGTGGCACCACCAAATTATTTTAATAAATGAATTGAAAATCTTAGCGCATCAGAAGCCTGCTTAGGTGTATGTTGCACCTACCACGCTGAGCGCATAAATAACAGGGAAAAGGAATCGTACAGACTATCGTTTATTCCTGTCTAGAAAGAATTTCCTTCACACTTCGCACATCGATACATTGTTTTAATTCTACTAGCGGCCGGAGTTAGATAAGCTATATTGAACCAAGTCAACGTTGGTGTTGTTCTGTACAGAAATTTAGATAGTATTAGTCCACGAACGTAGAATCGGAGCATGCGTTAGTTTTAATACGATTTTTGATGCAGCTCAATGATCACCGATGCAGACTGTAAACCCGGTTGGCCGTAGGACGTCTATTTTATTCGGTGGATCGCACCAGTTATGTACGGAAATTATCTAAGTAGATGAAAACCCTGACAAAGCGCAGTTTTGATTATGCATTTGACACCCGGTTATGCCCGCGGTCTCACATCCGTTGTCCATCAAATACACTGGGTATTTTCACGAGTCGAATACTCCTTTGGAGCAATAACGTCAGCTCCCTGACCGTAAAGAAGTGAGTAAGAAATGACAAGTAACAAAATGCTTTAGGAAATACTTTGAAAATTAGTGAGTTAACAAAGCCGAAGAGATGTTAGTAGCAGCTGCCTCAAGTAACAGTCAAAGACTGTTTGGGCTTAAGCACAGCACCAGTGTGCAGCGAAAGTCTTTGCAGCGGGGTCCCCAAGCAGCTTTGTGTCTTCAGCGAGCACTGTTTTCGCATACCTATGGTAGGGCTGGGTGAACTATCGAGTCAATCGGTGTTCGAAAAGTGTCTCATCTCCCTAATCTTGTTTAACTTCGTCATGGAACACATAGTGATGGATGCGTTAGGAAGTCTTCGGGATACAGTCATCTTGCTGGTAAATGGGGTAAAGCTGTGTGATTTTGAAGATGCCGATGACGTTGTTTGCTTGCTCGAATCTGTGGTACATATTCAACATCCACTGGACAAATTTGCGAGTGTTGTAGTTCCATTTGGGATGTGCTTCGCACCTAAAAAGTAAAGCGGTGCTACAAGACTGGACGACCGTGTCACCTAGCTAATACTCGATTCGGAGTGTTATCATTTCCACCGTATGGTTGCGGGACACGGAGTTTTTATGCTGAAGACGATCACCGCTTAAGAGTTTTTGATCATCGACGTTTGAATAGTACCGATAAGACGGCGCGAATAAAGTGCGGCTGGGAATCGAGTATTGGATATGGGCTCAGTGAATAATCATCTGAAGCGCATCAAGCTTAGGAGACTCCGCTGATTTTATCACTTGTTGTGTATAGCGAACAACAGCCTACACTCCGTGCTCTAATTTCCGTTGCTCCATGGGAGCGGGAGAAGTCACGTGAAGATAAACAGAAAAAGTGGCAACTTGGTATAAGAAAATGTGCAGCTAACTTCGTTGAGATCCAAAAGGTTCCTCACTCAGTGGACGGGAGACACTCAAGGACATGCGATAACCCGTGAACATTTTCTGTCGTGTTGTCATGCTCTCTGTCAAATCATAATGGTGGAAAATCTGGTAATGTACAGTTGGACTGCACTCTGAGTTGACCACGGCTCTTCTAGCTTCATTCACCATACATCTTGCATATTATTTTTTGCGTTGTATAATGTAACTCGCTGAGAAAGGCAGTGGTCGATGGGGCTTGCCCAGCTACCCAGCTCCGAACAATCATATTGATGGTGTATTCATTTATGAGACATCCGAGCATGATCAGTTGCAGCGCATGTAGTTCTATTGTCAGTTGATCACGTGCGGCTGCAAAAACAGCGGATTCATTCAGTTCCTATTAGAAAGATTTCCTGCAGTCTTTATTTCTGGACCGCTTAGTTGGTACTAGCACTCTTATGTGTTTTTATCTGGTCTTAACCAGTGATAAGACCTTTGCATTGAGTATCCAGTAATCAGTTTGAAAATCTCTATTGATCCTGCAGGCTGTCCAACATTTATAAAACTCCTGTTTTCTGTTCTAAATCCACAAGTATGGTTTGTCTGAGTTGGCGGTGGCATATTTTTTTAATTGTCACACTTTCCGGGCCCACAAGTTATTGCCATATTGTTGTGCTTCATCTAATCACCATCCCGATTTCCGGTCTTCAGTCATCTAATCCTAACCCTAGGTTTCTGTCGTCGGTCTTCATTATTCCAAGCGAAAACAGTCAAAATCAACCGGCACAAGACCCCGTCTTGTTAAGTGAAAACCACATATTTATAGATTATTTTGATTGCATATTTACGCCTGTACGACAGCCTTTATTTCATCGATTATCCGGGTCGTGTCTTGATTGGTCCATCTTGCTTATCGCATTTTACCCGATTCAGTTCATTTCGTTTTCCTCATCTTGATTGGTTAACACAACTCACCATGTGGTCTTCTCAGTTTGCATATTCGCACTCTTGCCTTCAACTAACACCAATATGCTGGATGACCACCGGTAGCCAATGGGTTAACGCGGTCTGTCTGGTCTAGCGTACCGCACTTACTCGCAGCACGGCTGGTTATTGATCGCGATTTGTCTGGCGCGGTCCATCATTACGCAAGCGCCGATAACCGGCGAGACGAGACAGTGCCAATCAGACCAGCATTCCTTCACACAGCTCAAGAGGTTTCTACGACGGCGTAACTGAAGACGGCATTTCGGTTAAGAAAAATAAAAAGCGGCACTGTGCCAAATAGGAGTGCGTCGTTTAACTTTGCACTTCAGCTTCTCCTTATATCCGCATTTTGGCAATCGCCAATAGTCTGTTCTACTAAAACAATTACATGGGGAAGCACATAATCAGTCAACATAGAGATCATTGTTGTTTATGACTTTTAATAACAATGAAGTATTTGACTGATCAAGTTACATGTAGTAGTGTTGATCTCACTTTATCGTAGGAGTGTACAATGCTGATTTGCCCATTTTCCTTTATGGACTCCAATCCTATTAGCTAACTTTGTTTACAAAAGCCTAGCTCCATTTGGCTTTTCCTCCCGCGTTTAAGAGATACCGTCGCATGCTGTCAAGCAGCAGAGCATTTTTAGTACCATCGATCAATTGTGGCTGCATGAATTTACATGGCATGAATGCGGTGGCAATGTACACGTTCAGCTTTCCATGATTTTGCCCAGCACTGTCACACCTGCTTCACCCGACCACGGCATCAAACTGTCTTACAAAGCCTTATTTTGAAGAGGCCTAATTCTGATCAGACATTTTTTTGCTGAAGGCATGGTTTGGATAAGCACTGCCATTGATGATAGCCTGTCCATCAAGCAACCATTTGAGATCCCCAATGCACATGATTTAAATCCAGATGGCTGACTTTTTCTTATGATAACAGCCACGTGACTAACCACACAAATGCACCTGAGGCCTACCCGATTTGATACAGAAACGGCCACCATAAAAAGGCGTTCCCATGTGCTTGTTGAAACACGATTCAACCTGTACACCATTGAACACTATTCTGCAGATTTTTCGGAGTTCGTAATCCCAACGTGCCCCGCATGACTTTTTGAACATGCTTTTTCATAACAAAAATGCAGTTAAAGATAACTCAGTGATAAATGTATCGTGATGACGGCCAGCGTTGTGAGACATGAGGACGAATAAAATGCGGTAGGAGATTCAAAGTTTCCAAATTTATCCCTGATTTCAAGTTCGTTGGATGGTTTGTTCCACTGATGAGCCTTCAGTGGAAGTTTTCGGCACCAGAAATTGTGAGATACCTGTAAGCAATTGATTCAAGAACGGTTGCGTGTTTCCATTTATTCTTGTCTTGTTAACATTCATCTCTCCTGTTTCGCAGACCGACGACTGAACAATTTCTTAAAAAATATCGAAACTAAGTCGATGCATGGGTTTCCTTATTTAACTTGTCTTTGCCCTCAGATTTGAGAACCGGTGACGATGAGTTCCTTTATTTCTTATACGAAACTTTATCAGTACAACAGTAACGGATGGGTCTAGGTAACCACGATCACTCATTATTCAACGGTAATCATCACCGAGGATCTAAAATGTAGTGTCATCCAAGTCGAGTCTAGGATAATGCATTTTTAAAACCTTCTGGAATGTGAAATACTTGAATATAGCACTACCCTTTTGATGGGTGTTCTTGGTGGCCAAAGAAAGTCCAACTCATTGTCTTCTTTGGATTGAGAGAGATGACTTCGTTGTTCGTGATTTTCGGATACACATCTCGCCTCGTGACTATATTTTTGTTTAAACCGGACACATGGGCAGATACTAGGAATTACTCGTTTCCGACCAATGAGTTTGGCAGTTCAAAAGCATTGTTGATGAATAATGCAAAAGCCGCCTGTATATTTCAAGGAAAATTAATCACACGCAGCTGCTTTCATCCATTTCCCCAAACAGCGATGAAGCAGACCCTTTTGATATTCAAATTGATAAATTCGACTCACTATAGCTAAGTGAAGCAGTCATTAGCATTGCCGCTTGTCTCAAGGATAGCTGTGCTTTTGTCTAACGTTCGTTAGCATTGCGGGTAAATCTACCACCAAATGTTTCTGGAAACGACAAATCCAGCTTCAGGCCGAGGTTGAATCACTGCTCTCACAGCATCAAAAGGGTAAGGACAATAGGAATAATATACCCCGTGGAATCTTCTGAGGCTTGGTCCATTAATACTAGGGAATAGACTGTCATCCAATGCTTGATGTAATCAGTCTACGAAGCTCGCTTGATAATGAAAACGGGATTGGTTGCTTAGACCATTGGTTGCACTGGACAATGGACCAGCCTCATGTCAATTTTAAGTAAATATTTTCGGAAACCAGTAGTCAGCGTGAACCTCACTACGAACAATTTCTGGGACATACAGAGATATCAAGGTTGTCATATATTCTCCATTGTGTTTGTAAACAGCATTGGCGCAAAAGAACGTCCGAAGATCTTCCTGCTCACCTACAGTTTTCCAGTGATTTAGAATGTTTGTTCATTTCGTGGCTCGGGTTAACGATTTTTAATGTATTTTTAATGTCGATCTTGCCTTTGCATCTAAAAGCTTTTAATCGCCAACAGATGCAACGCTGTCAGTGCGTTTTCATTAATAGAGTCACCTCAACGTATGCACCCACAGACTGCAGCCGAGGTATAATGAAGTACACAGCTGTAAAACATCTTACGCATAATAATGCAGGATGATATCGTAATTTCAGCAGGAGTCGTGAATGCCGAAGTGGTTTTGCCTTCTTCAACCAGGTCTGTTAAATATATCTTCTTGGCTTTGGCACTATACTTTAAGAAAACAAGGAACAGTTGCTGGCCCTCTGTTTAATTCATCATATATTCCTCGCCCGTACGAAATACAGACGTTTCAGTCATCGGCATGTCACCTGGCTTCCTTTGTTTTGTTGTCAGCAATGGCTTCAGATCGACCACACTGATATTTCCGACCAAAAGCGGAGCTGTGTGCAAGATTACTGGTCTTACGGGACCATTTCCATCGACTATTACAAAGGCCTAATCTATACCAAGCTAATAATGAACCCTAGAAATACAAGGTATATTGTCGGCTGGGCAGATATAAGCTTTCCGATCCGCCCTGAGTATCAGCCTTCAAAATGCTCTTGATGGCAAACTGAAATCAGCGCCATGTAACGACCCCAACCAGCACCAGTCATTTATTAAGAACGCATTGGATTTTGCAGGCTTACTTAGTTGCANGCCGAGGTTGAATCACTGCTCTCACAGCATCAAAAGGGTAAGGACAATAGGAATAATATACCCCGTGGAATCTTCTGAGGCTTGGTCCATTAATACTAGGGAATAGACTGTCATCCAATGCTTGATGTAATCAGTCTACGAAGCTCGCTTGATAATGAAAACGGGATTGGTTGCTTAGACCATTGGTTGCACTGGACAATGGACCAGCCTCATGTCAATTTTAAGTAAATATTTTCGGAAACCAGTAGTCAGCGTGAACCTCACTACGAACAATTTCTGGGACATACAGAGATATCAAGGTTGTCATATATTCTCCATTGTGTTTGTAAACAGCATTGGCGCAAAAGAACGTCCGAAGATCTTCCTGCTCACCTACAGTTTTCCAGTGATTTAGAATGTTTGTTCATTTCGTGGCTCGGGTTAACGATTTTTAATGTATTTTTAATGTCGGTCTTGCCTTTGCATCTAAAAGCTTTTAATCGCCAACAGATGCAACGCTGTCAGTGCGTTTTCAGTGGCCCTTATGCTCATCTTCATTAATAGAGTCACCTCAACGTATGCACCCACAGACTGCAGCCGAGGTATAATGAAGTACACAGCTGTAAAACATCTTACGCATAATAATGCAGGATGATATCGTAATTTCAGCAGGAGTCGTGAATGCCGAAGTGGTTTTGCCTTCTTCAACCAGGTCTGTTAAATATATCTTCTTGGCTTTGGCACTATACTTTAAGAAAACAAGGAACAGTTGCTGGCCCTCTGTTTAATTCATCATATATTCCTCGCCCGTACGAAATACAGACGTTTCAGTCATCGGCATGTCACCTGGCTTCCTTTGTTTTGTTGTCAGCAATGGCTTCAGATCGACCACACTGATATTTCCGACCAAAAGCGGAGCTGTGTGCAAGATTACTGGTCTTACGGGACCATTTCCATCGACTATTACAAAGGCCTAATCTATACCAAGCTAATAATGAACCCTAGAAATACAAGGTATATTGTCGGCTGGGCAGATATAAGCTTTCCGATCCGCCCTGAGTATCAGCCTTCAAAATGCTCTTGATGGCAAACTGAAATCAGCGCCATGTAACGACCCCAACCAGCACCAGTCATTTATTAAGAACGCATTGGATTTTGCAGGCTTACTTAGTTGCAACCTGATCCAAGTTGTTTTGGCACCCTGGGTTTCCGCTCTTCTTTTAACTTCTCGGACCACATCAGTCTACGCTGGTTAGTAGGGAGCATAATGTTGCATGGGTTATAACACCGTTAACTCAACTTAACTCTATGCTAGAGTCGTCACACTTGGTGGCCTAAACGAACATGCGCAGTGCAGTAGGCTGCAATAAGGAAAAATCCCCGAACGTTGTCTGTTTTCATCGGAGTTTCCAGTAAAATGTGGTCCAAATATTCAGAAAAGTTCATGCTTATTCATTTATCGGTCAACAGTGGCAAATCCCCGATGTGGCGGAGCCCTGTAGAGAGCAGTATGATGGCATCCAAAGTCGGACCCTCTCATAGCTGTTACGGTACAGGTCCCATTGTCTGTTTTGACCGATCTATTTTTGGAAAAGAAGATGTTCGGAAAAAAAAATCAAAATTGCTCTCTTCAAAAAATTATGGATTCCAAGGACAATTTCTCAAATCTTTTTTAATAGAAGCAGGCACGATGACCGTTAGACAAGTAAAAGGTTTGGTATTTTGAACGAGTCTGCTACTCCTGGAAAGGAGTCGCTGTTGTCCAAATTTTCAGATAGAGCTGACGTAGTGGTTGCGCTAACCAAAAGTGTATTAACATTATGCAAGCGGTGTTTAAATCGCTTCCATCCGCTGTTCTGCCCTGGTTGTACAACGAGCTTCATGCGCAAACCCGCGAGGATCAGGGTGGGTTTGGTGCCGGTCGTGGACGAGTCGACAGAATCCATGCTGTCTGGCAACCATCAGAGCTTCCTTATGGTCTCCAAATACCAGGTTCCGCTTCCCTTGTTCTTTGCTGAGGTAAGGTAGGTTCGCACCATGTCCCTATTTCTTTCAGCCTCACCACATAGGGCGTTGTAAGGAGCGGCGCGCCTGGCCTAACTGACGTATACAATGGATCCCCAAGGGGAACAAGGTTTCAGACTTTGAGCGTGCCGGTGACCTAGTCTGGTTAAACATTAATGCACAAGTCGTTGGATATATACTGGTCCACTTGGATATTAAGGTATCCAGGTGCGATATTTGCTTCTCATCTTTTCCGTAACTAGCGGTCACTCTTTGTGATTTCCATTTAGAGGTATGGGACGACCCCAAATACGTCAAGAGCACATTAAGGCTAACGGTGGTGTTGAAGGGTGGGGAAACCATATCAAGCATTGCGTCCAGGTTTCTGTTAACGGAAGGGTGCCCGAGGTCACAGTTGGTACTGTTTTATTTTCCCTTGGGAAGTCTGGTAGTTCGGTGGCGAGCATGTCTGTTAGCATCGAAATTCCCAAAGAATCGAGCGAGTTTAATAAAAAATATCGAATGTGCGATGGCAGGGGCATGGTCGTGCGCTTCATGCAGACAGTCGTATTTTGACTGAGGTAATCACTCTGAACACCTGTATTGGCTTGGAAAATTGCTGCGTTTGGTTGGCATCGTTTAGCTTTTCGTGATTTCTTCGGCTAGAGGAAACGTCCTGGTAATCAGGATATGACTTGCCGCCGGAGTACAAGGAATCTACTATCGGTTTTGGCATCGGTTGAGGCTACTCGTCTTCCTGGTTGAAGTGTAAAGGATGGAGATTTTCGTTGGTTAGAGATGCCAAGATATATAGCTCGCAGTCACACTTAGTGGAATGAATGCTTTATGACATACCTACACAATTCGTCCGCCATAAGACCCATCAAGAACGCCAAGAAAACATGGAAAAAGCAAGTAAAAACACCCGTCATCCATTTTTATTTGCCACTCACTTTATTTATCCCTCTCCTGTAAGATTTTACTTAAAAGTTGTGCTCTGATGTGTGCTTGGTTTCAAGCTGGTTATATATGTGCATAATTCCTAACCCAGGTTTGAACTTGACCGTGAATTTGACCTTGGAACAGGTTTGCTATTGCTGACCTTGGACCCATAGCGTTACTAACACAAAGACTGAAAAACGCACCTTTTCTTTTCACAATGTGCACCTGCAGTTAGTTCCTGTGTTGGGCACGTTCATGGACTAGACTTAGCAGTGAGAGCAAGGTGTTTTCGCTGCAGAAGTGAATGAGTTAAATGTGAACTGAATCAGTCTTTTATATGACAATAACTAACGTGAGGAAAATAAAAACTCACGGGTGTTAATCGCTTTCGCAAAATAAGAGCGCTCTTCACACTCTATTTATTTCACTGTGGAATCGTGAACCCATCTGACTATCCACTTCCACTCTTTTTGTCCTGCATTACCATAATGACCTGTAAAAGTAAACATGATTTTGGAATCCCAAATCGTGATAAAATCTACGAGCACAAAAATTAGACTATTCAGTCTTGATCATAAAACTATCCGATGTCCATTTTGTGTTCAATGCAAAATTAACCTTTTTAGACTCGCGCATAGGTGTGGTGAGAGTTGTGTAAACTTATTTTCACTACCATCATTCGATGTTGTTGTTGTCGCTTTGTTGACTGCTTTTCGTCGCATAACCACAGGGTGGTGTGTGTACCACTAAATACCGACGCTTACAAAACTACATTACGGTGTTGTCGCTCGCTGCACAGTCAGCTGTTTCAGACAGGCCCTATTGATTGGTCCACACGGAAAGCAGCTTACCGTCAAATTTGGAAGGTGATTGGCTCATTCTGGACCGATCCAGACTTCATACATGTTACTTCTAACATCTGCCTTCACACCACACAAAACTCATTTGAAGTGTGCAAGTACCAAGGGTGAAGTACTGACGGTTAGTTATATCTTGAATTGAATCTTTTGTGAACATATGTGAGGAAACCGTTTTGTTTGAAATCCTGTAAAAGGGAGCTGACAGTGAACGACTTTTGTTATGTTAAGCTTCGCAATATTCCAGTGATTTGCTTGATCTACTTCGACTGATGCCATAAAACTTTCCTGGCTTTTAGTGTGAAAGTCTATTGAAGTTATTCCCTCAATTTTTGATGATAGCAAGTCGATTTATGTTTTTGATAATGCTTTATAAATTTGAATACTTGAAGAAGTTGGTTATTTGGTTCGTGGGAGCATATTGCTTAATTTACCTCTAAATAGGAAAGCTGAAGGATGAGTAACAGTTGAACTTAAGGGAAAATCCAAGGTATTTTTAGGTTGAAGCATAGTGATGGTCATATGTTCCCTGGCTTTCAGTCACACCATTATGCTTGAAAGATCCGCAAACGAAAAGTGATACCGTATGAATTTCACTTTAATGAATGCGGGAAGTCCCGAATAATGGATATACTAATGTCGAAAATGGACGATCGAACTGCGAACTCCAATGGCCGGTGTTAAGTGAAATTTGATAATGCTTGAGATGAAATTGTCGAGGATGCTGGTTTTAAAATTGGTTAATTGAAGAGTCGTAATCAGACTGGATATATTTCGAACTCAGATGGAAGTAGCTTATGGATACACCGCACTTCTCTGCATAGTTTTATCAGAATGAAACGATTTTTTCTATGGTAACAGTTAGTTCTCTACAACGCACACTGCTGAGTACGAATTTTGTTCAAGCTACCTCCTGTGAATTTGTAACAATTACATTTTAGTAGACTTGAGCCAAGCACCAGCCTGCTGAAAGTCTTTGTGAGCAGCAAGGACCCGCTAATTGCGATTGTCAGTTGGAATTAGGTTTTATACAGAACGCGAACAAAAGAATCAATGGTCATGATGGTGGGTAAAGTGGTCCACGAGATAACCGCTGATTCATCCCTTTTGAACTCCTGCTGTCCCAAAAACCTGAAGCTATTCTTAATACTGCGCACGAAAAACCGCTAGGCACATCAAGAGAAAATGTGCTAAGTCAAATGTGAAAAAGTGGTATGTTTTACCGATGTTTCATCTACGGATAAACGATTGGGTGACGTATACACTGGAGAGATTATTGTGTGCTTAAGAAATTCGAATGCTTGTTGATTCACCTATTATTACCTAGGTAATCCGTAAATAAATCCCGTTATTTTTAATGAATCTGAAGATGGATAGAAGTTTCCAGTCAAATAATTTCACCTTTAGTCGATAGGGAACCTTATGGAATCCATGCGTCGACTCCTGCTGTGAGTGATCCAGTATCCCAATGGTTTAACTTTTACAGCAAATTAGAGTTGGTGTACGAAGCCTTCCCTGATTGTGTTTAACACTGACAAGCAAAACGGTTAATTGGTAAGAGACTGCAGGATTGAACCTGGTTCTTCCACATTCACATCTATGCTGATAAACTATGACGGCCAACTTTCAGTGCTCGCAAACTCAAGCAGATTCATAATCCATAGTTCATCACTGCGGGCTAACTTCCATGATTTTCCCCAATTCTGCGTTACTACTAGTTCACCTTGCGAAATTGAACTTCATCTGGAGATTTTGTGAAAATTAGAAGATTCTTGCATTTTCCTTTTTGTATTACATGCACCATGCTTGAACACAGTGGATGGAGCACACCTCGGTACCCCTATTGCTCATTATACCGGGAGAAAAAGAAACCATCAACTGTACGCCTGAAACTTGGGGTGGCACAGAGCCGTTTAGGGTCTCTCTGAATCAGGTGTCACAACTAGCCCAGGCCATTTACGTTCGCATTGTCAACCATCCAGTTGGCTCATTGGATGCATTTAGCAAACACCACTCCAAGGCATCTTGACGTTTTACTTTACCACTCTTACCCTCGGACATTTCTCGTCTTTCCATTAATCGGCCCGCGCGCCATCACCAACGATAATGTTGTACTCAAACCTAGATGTGTGAAGTTCCCTGCTCTGGAGTTTCTTATCCTCGCTTACTTACGTTTGATGGGCACTAACTCCAGTGTTTTGCTTCCAAGGTGATGGTTTAAAAAAAAGCTTTCTGTCTAAAAGGCAAGCATAGTTGCCTGAAATGACATTCAAATCCGAGCACATTTCAGTCGAAAAAGGTCAATCATCTAATGTAGCAGACTGCCAGATTAATTCAAACCAGAAACGCTTATGTACATCTAGTAGTTAGGCCTATATATCTTTCGTTATGCATTCGTGCGGACCATGTTTTTCACCCAGGCGGTGTAACAGTGGCTTACAAGTGAAAAATGCTTCTCGCAAAGTGAAAAGGTTTGCACCTTTTCAAGCTGTCACTTCAGTCGTTGTGCGCTGTGCGAACAATATGGCGATACGTTGGAATTGTCTCGAACATAATTAAGGCTGTGTAGTGCTTGCGGTTTCTTTTCTAAATTTTGTCACAAAAACCGATTGCTACAGCATGAATCTTCCCCTGATTTACCTGATCATCCCGGGAATTTTTTGGCTAATCCGAGTTCAAAACTTTATTAGATTTGGTCAAGAGTATGATGAATTAATGCATTATACAGAAGTCGGAGCTCTTCTTTTCGCAAAGTAAAATTACCTGTAATAGTATTGGCTTGTCAGAAAATACTGCCGGATTCGTTTCGGAATGTAGTAACAAAAGCACCTAATCGAAAACACAAGAAGAGTTGCGTCACGGCTGTGCGTGGGAGACATCGCAGACCGTTTCCGCCCACACTTTGAACAGACGCAATCGCCAGTAAATACATGATTTATTCAGTCCCTCATTTGACCAATGCGGGCTATCACGTGACTCTGTAGTTAATTTGTATTCTAGTTCTCCATGTGTGCTCATCGTTGTGACAGGCTGGGGCCTTGTGCAACACTCACGTGACTACCTGGCTTAGACGGTCATCACGATGTAGTCGTTTCATCAACATGTATTTTAACAGTGAAAATTTTGGTTGTTCTGTGCTTCTACCATATCTGGTCGGCACTGATTAGCATTATCAAAGTTTCTGATGCAACTAACTGCAGCTCTTCGATCGACGGCCACAGTGTGAACACGTATATGCGTGCTTCACGTGACTTCATGTGGGGAGCCATACATAAATCGATGACTTAGGTCACCTTACTTTTGGTCCCCCATGAAAGTTATAGTTGGTAAAGGACTGGCAACTTTTCAAAACAGAGGGAATGAAAATAAACTCTACGAAAGCAGATTAGCAACGGACAGTTATTTCATGGGATTCAATAAAATTAACGTTTTGCATGAACGCTAATACTTTATTTATTTTGCTCTAAGGGTTCTTCAGTGTGCTGATAATTTTGGACTGCTCTTTCACTTTGTTGTTTGTTGGATGACAAGATGAAATTAGAAAATCCTAGGAAGGACTTCCATACGAATACACCATTCACCGACTTGGTTAACTATTTCAAGGATGTTCTTTAGTTTTATGCAAGACTGTGCCAACGCATGTATGTATTAAAAGCTGACCACGATATAGGTTTTACTGATAAGATTTATAGTGGAGCTTTAAAGAATATTGAACTGACATTGAATGAGTTTGAACCCTCACTTACTGTATCACTGATGGTGTATTTGAAATCGCAGTAATGCTGCATGAGCTAATCAACTCTACTGAAATAGCCTACAGTTAGGATGCACCATCGAATACCATCTGTCTTGATCATTCATAATACACAAACTAATCTATTTCCCTTATTCATCTAGTAAGAGAACACATCCGAAATGAGCTCATTTTCATTTTCAGAAAAATTTTCCTATTAGTGAACAAGTGGTGAAGCAGTGATTTGCCTAGTGGATCCATGCTTGTTTGTTTCTTTCATTCTGTACTAGTGCAAGCATTAGACAAAAGAGTTGTTTTTTGCAGTCAGAAGTGAAGCAGAATCAAGGGGAAAAAATTGCGAGAAAACGTAACTTTCGGTTGGTGACAACTGGAAAAAAGCTATGTTGTTTTTACTTTACTTTTTTCCAACTTATTCATCAACCAATTAAACCATAATTTAAGCTTGAATTAGTTACTGATAAACATTTGGCAGAATGAACGCCCGTGAAATGCCACATACTTATCCCAATATTCTCTTACTTGTCTTCTGAATTGTAATTGATGTTTCTAATTTCTGATTTTATACGAACATACACACGAGCTAGAATAAAAGTTCGAGTGTAGTGGTCCTCAAGTTAAATCATGCTTCAGTAGACAAGGTTCGTCTCGAGAGGATATCGATATGGCCAAATAATCAGTCATGCTCACGCGTTACCGACGCTATAACTGCCAGTCCAAATGATTTCGCGTATCTACCCATTTCACTTATCAGTTTCGTCCACCTTGGGGTTCATTACTGAGAAGAGTCATTCACAGTAAATGGGAAATACGGACGATCAAGATAATTATTCTGAGATGAAATTCACTGAGATTTTACTGATTCTCTCTCCTCTCAAGTCCACACCGTGGCAGTTTTGGAATAGTAAACAGCAGTTGTCATCTTATTTTTATTAGATTGCTTTCTGTTCACCAACAGTAATTCGGCATGTTTTTCATCGACACGCATGTGTGCTTTTCAGGAGGTTCGATGAAGTGCGGTCGTACTTGCCCTCCCAAATAACTGGGCCTAATAGATGTAGACAGGTGTTATTCAGACTGAAACAGATGTGTTTGTCTGAATGAGTCAGCTACAATCCATTCCACATAATAAAACACCAAATCAGCATTCTCGATGACAATGTGCGTCACAGCTGGTGGACCACTACAGTGCCCGACGTTTTGCGGGTTTTGTCTGGATTTGTGGACCAGGAAAAATCAAAAAATTCTTATAGCACAGGATAAACGAAGTTGAGTTGGTCTGGTGTGATTAGCGGTGATAAAGTTGCGTTCTTCGAGCCCTTGGTTGTTGCTAACTTACCCCTGAGAAAAGAACTAACTACTATAGCAGTTAGCCGAAGTTTTCCCGATTGTGGGGATGTTTTGATTGTCACTATTGGTTCAAAAAGTGACCGGTTTAAAAAAAGGAAACAGACACACTGAACTCTGGAATAACGCAGACTTGCTTCCTGTATTGCTTCATCTAGGTAAGCATTGTCGTCTCCTTTGTTTGGACAAAATATGACTAGTTCTGAGTTGAGAGTCCCACTCACCACTGATTCTTTCCGGACGGAGTAACCCATGTATAACGAGTTTAAACAGTAATATTTGCGAAAGCATAGAGGTTTTTCTGCTCCGATGGATTCTGATTGACCGGTAGTTGGTTAACTTATTCCGGTATTTCCCCTTTGCTTGTTCCACGTCTTGCTTCATAAAAAACATTTATGATCATGAAGCAGTTAAAGTATGGAAGGACGTTATTCCCTGGACGGTACAATCGGTTTCTTATTTTTAAAAGTTTCGTAATGAACAGCACAATAAGTGGGCACACCTTAGGAAGGAATAACGATTAACTTCAAAAGTATGACTGACTGCTTTTTTATGAAATGCATAAAAATTCAAACAAAAAAGCAAACAAATAAGGTCATATCATTATCCGATTTAAAGGCCTCGTATTGAGAACTAGGTAACTGACTATCCGTTTAATGTTGGTTTAATGTTGGTGGATCTAACCCGTGCTAGTGGCGGAATCCAGATAAATTTGAAACAGTTCAAAGTACAAGGTTAGTTTTCGTAAGCCGGTTGACGTACAGTTCGCTTCAATTTGTCACATGGACGCTCGCCTCTTGACATTCGAAGTGTGCAATTAGGTGTACTAAGATGAACATCCTGCTAACAATTAAAAACGTGCACGTATGTGACAACCATTTTTCTCGTTATAATTAAAGAATCTGTGATATGAACGAGGATAAGGACACGCACTTTATAGCAAGCTTTAGGTGGGCTTAAGCCACATGGAATTTAGTACAGCCATCTGCTATCGACATCGATTCGGCAATGTTTGTAGTGACAAGAATATTTTCCCAGTCGTTTCTCCGCCTAGGCTAACTTTCCTTCAAAAGGGTAAAACCAAGCAACACGAAAATTTAGTTTGAGTTCCGTTGAAAGCAAACTTCGTGGATCGAAGTGGAAATTCTCGCAGTTTCTGCGGGACCAACTGATACGACCCACGACTGGAACTCTAATTGAATGATATCAGTGCTGTTGTGAGTAACTGTCTCGGTGACACAATACCACATTCAATATTTGGGTTCATCCACGAAAATACTTGAAGTATCCTGTAGTTTGTTATGGATTACCACTAGCTTGACACTGAACAAACATGACAACTGACAACGCGACTGACGAAAATCGTGGCAAGTTATTTAGGGCACCGATTTGTCGGTGAAATAAAGACTGATTGCTGAAGACGATTACCTCGGTTCAAATACGGTGATTGCTGGAAACAAGAGAGCTTGATAAACTATACTGCACTTATAATTTACGGTATGGAATTGATATGGACTGTATAAGCTCAGTAAATCGGCAATATTATATGGAAACATCACAGGTACAAGGAGGAAAATTAATCTTTCCAAGATGATTTGACGCCTTTGTTGCCAACTTGTTTGTGAATGTTTTTCTAAACTCGTCCTGATTTCAGTACAGATGACCTCTAACTGCAATTTGTAGGTCGATAAATTCGTGACCAGTAATACAAAGCCCGCATGAAAATGAACACGAAACTGCCTGGGTTTATGCACAAACGGAATCATCCGATCATGTGGCAGCATCATCAAAACTTTCTCTGTGGTTCTAATTTTCAAATTAGTGTCCATTCCAGAAGTGCTATTTACAACTCGTTTATGCTTATGAACCGAACACTATCTAGTTCATGAATGGAAATGGCTTTCTGATGTTTACCGTGAACACTAAAAATATTCCGGAGTTCCGTTCACCTTGGCCATTTAATTGTTAAGTTATGATTATTTTCTTGAAAATATCTGTGATTAGATGGAACACTAAATCAAACCCATAATTAATTTGATGTGGTCAAGCAGTCGAACTCACCAGACTTCAACCTAACAATCGAGGGTTTGATCCCTCTCACAAATTGTCGAAATTCCCGCTAGACAATCCTCAGCCTGTCGAGACGAATTTAATGAAAAAACGCGCAATATTGTTTCTAGAATAAAAAAGCAAAAATGAAGTACAAAAAAACTGGTCCCTCTATCGATAACATCATCCTTCAGAGTCCTGATACTCATTGGTTTGGAAATCAAGATAGCCATCTGATGGCTATTTCTAAAACAGTGTTCTTTAATTTTTGGATGAGTGCACGGTAATTCATTTCTGTCGTATCCACAATTTTTTTAATCAATCAGTGCTGAAAATGGATCTGAGAACATGTGACTGTGACTGGTAACTCCTATCGTCACATGAGAACCTGACCAGATAGGTGTATTTGTCCTCTGCTGATGTGCTGGCGATGATAGCACAGATTTCTTGTAAAATTGAAGAAATCGTTAAGAACAGAAACTGCTCCGCGTTAACAACATAAGGGCAGCATTTATTCCCCATATATATATATATATATATATATATATATATGGTTAGTTGCTCTCATTTTTGATTACTACTGGTAATCTGTCTGCACAAAACATCGATTTTCGGCTCCCTCTCCAGGAAACACAATCATGTTAACTAAATATGACACAGTGATTAGATACCTTTAGTCAATCAACCGATGACTCTTTCCCCTAACGGTGTCACCAATTTTCTTCCATGCTCACGTCAGTGTGCTATTCGCCGGAGACGCTGGATGAAAAGCAGTGTGGGTGAGATGGCTAAAACGTTAGTTGTAGCCTGCTACTGCATACCAGCACAAATTACGAATGCGAAGCTGCCATTAAATGCGAAGGGTTCACACAGATTGCTTCTTTAAGCTAGGGGCAACTATTATGGGTGAGCAAATGAGGAATAGTGGCACTAATGTACTAAGTACACTGCAAACTCAATCTGTCCACTTTCATATTGGAGTCCACCTTTTGGTCGAATATTTTGACATGCGTGCTCAAGAAATGCAATTCGGATTTAAATCCTAAGGAAGCAGCAAAATTCCACGTTGCTTCGAGTGTTGGTGTGTTTTTTGAGACGTCGTAAAATCTTGTGGTATAAGTGAATGTGTAAAAAGCAAGTCAAAGGAGCATGCTTACTAACTTTGACCTTGAAAAATAGCAGTATTCCCTTTTTAAGCCTTTCGTGCGGTTTATTATGTCGTAATGGTATAACGGATGGCACCGTGCATTTGAAAATACACTCACGTCAGACACATTGGAATCGGCTAAGTTTTGACCTCTTCGTTACAAACTCTTACCTAACTTTACCCGGGATATCTTTGCTTTTACTTACTTAGTCAAAGCCGATTAGGAAGAAATCTGGTTATCAATAACTCTTGTTCGGAAATCGGTGGAATTGGCAAGACACTTATTAGTCATGTGACATTCCCTTTTAGGGTAATCATCCTATAGGATGCAGCCCATCAAACGCTAAGCAGAATCTAGGCATTTGAAATTTAGACTAGAAAATAGGTGACTGACTAAACTAGAATGACAACCGAAGCTCGGTCTTATCGTTACCATCTGCTTCTGGGAGAAACCAGTCTACCAGAAAATCGTATTATTGCTAAATCAAAGAACACAGGAGTGACGAAAATCTGGAGTTGACATATTTCCTGTGGATACCATTTCTGCTGGTTATTTTTGTGAGCCGTGGAGATTGCAATTCCAAAGATAATCCAATCATCGGACGAGAGATGTACGCATCAAGTCACTACAGTTAACGTTGATATTCAATAATGACAACACATCTGTGGAAGTTATCAACCTGTATTAACACTGCAAGCAAAGATACGTGTTGCTCACACTAGTCGATCAGAAAAAAATAACCAGATGAAAAATATTTACTGAATTAATGACTAAATAGAACGACAACGCCAATCATAAATTAAGTCATATTCCCAACCAGTAGAGATAGAACCAGCATGAAACCCAGGGACTTTCTCAAGTTAAGCTGAGGGTCACCAATCGACAATGGAAAATCGTGATTGTATATTTTGTCGATGTTCCCTAAGAATTTCGGATTTAGTAGTAGGCCTCCAAATGAACATCTCAAACTTGCAAGAATGGGAATTTTTTCTCATGAGGATAAGGAAGCAGACAAAAATAGAAAGGGACAATTTATTGATAATAAACTATCACAAATCCAAGCCACTTTAGATGAAAATCGATACTGGCAACCTTATGTTTATCTCGTTTCCGCTATCATTCTAAGCGCTTTTGTACACTGTCTTTTTGCCTGATGAAAACTACACGATTTGTTTCGATCATGCCAAACTCTCGTATGTACGTTTGAGGTCAATAAAACCATTAGACGATGAACGGGGAAAACGGCATCTTTTTGACAACATCATTAAGTTGCCCAAAAGTAGATCGAAGTTGTTCACACGTTGTTGTGCCCAGTATGGATGACGTTATTAACATTAATTTTTTGGTGGTGGCAGTAGTACACGAAGTCCGTGAATACTTTACTGCAGGAATTAGCGTGCCTTAAGCCCACCCAGTTATGAAAATCAAGTAACGGGAGTGGGTATTTCATGATTGTTAACGAAGCCACTGTGGCCGCGGTAACATAAAGCGATACACGAAAACTGGCTGCATCTAAAACGCAGCCCTCGAATCAAAGCATTTGTTGCCGCTGCAAAATCATCAACACCTATAGTGTGTTCTTTGGAGACAAAAGCATTCAAAGCATAATACGATTCCGAAATTGTTTTCCCTTGGATATTAAACGGAACGCCCTGGTTAAAGTGAACCTGTCGGTACCAAGTGTCATCCTGGTGAAGTTTCTGAAATTTATTCGGGTCTCCCTATCCGAAGTACAATCGAAAAATGTGCTCTTATTTCGGTTGGTCTGGTTTTCTACGTTGCCGTATCCATAGCGTTCGAAATCTAATAAATCTTACAGATTCGTTAACCAAATTACCACATGCAATCCTTAATTGACTTCTCTTATTTTTAACTGTGCGATTGACTCAAACGTGTCGTTTCGATCCTATTGGGCTTAAACAAGGGTTTCATTCGCTAACTCGTTTTCTAGCACTTATAACGTACGATGTAAGCAGTTATACATGTTTCGAGTGCTTCAAATACAAATACTGCCGGGTGAAGGACAAATGAGATATAAGTTTTCACAAAGACAGCATAACACTCTGTCTAGATAAATTGCCTCGCATGATAAATATTTATTTCAACCCTTCAGTTGCTGATCTGAGGCGGCGTACGAAGCGCAAGGCATATACTCACCGACATCTGTGGCAAAGAAGCGCATTGGGCACCCAGGATGTCTAGCCCCATCCGAAGGGCTTATGAACTAGACAGTCAATCAGCGTTCCCCAGTGTGTTATGCGACCCTCAGATTGTCCCACTGTTTCCTTTGTTAGACCATTTGGTGAGAGGCCTGGTGTAGGGTTCCCCAATTCCATTCCATTCTTTGATTTGGGCAACCGGGTAGTAGCAAACCCGCAGAGAACTCATGGATCCTGATGGATGGCCGGTGATGTGGAGATGAGGAATAGAAGTACTATCTTGCGTTGTGAACTCTACATGTTGTTTCTTTCTTTTTCTTCACTGATTGTTTCCACTCTTCTCCATGATCCCGGTGGCATACTGTACTCAAATTTGTGCAAAATAAATGACTCACTGAAATTCCCTTGTCAAATATGCGCTGATAATCGGTTGTGACAATGGAGAAACCGTGACTGCGGAAAAGTAGAAAAAATGCATCAAACTCGAAATACCGTGTTGAGTCAAAGTGAACTAGGAAAAATGGTGTTCGTTCTTTGAGGTTTCGTTTATCATCTGACTTTCTGCCGTTATTGCGTATTTCCAAGTACATCCTATATGGAAAATGGCTCTGTTCAACATTCTGACGAAGTATGGATTTTGATGAGGTGAATTCGCTGGAAATCATTTGCACTCTTCGGGACGATCTCTTGACTCTAAGCACGTTTCGCAAGTGAAATTTAGCGAGATAAAAATATTTATCCGTTACATTTGCGGTTTATTGTCTTGGCTTATTCCCAGTATTTATAGGTAACATTTCCTATCCATCACATTGAATCGAGTATGGAGAGAAGAGTGTACCTGTTTTACTGAGGACGCTCATCTAATAGATGAATTCAACTACAGCATTTTGAATCAAAGATGCACTGAGACGCCTGAAAAGAAAGCGGTAGCATACACTAGTTTTCTCGACTCCATGAATGTTTGGCAACATTATCGATTTTCTTGCTACAACAAGCCATGCCTACACCTAACACCTCTGAGGAGCACTCCAAGTGATGGTTGTGTTCTTCAGCGCTTTGCGTGAACAAACATGACGAGTAAGTTAGACGAGTTGTGCGGGTACGCACGTCGTCGGTTTAGAGAAGTAGAATATCACTTATTCGTCTAGTACAACTTGATAAACTGTTCCTCATGATAAGTAGCTTTCATTTCAATAAACGTCAGTGAAAGCAGAGATCACAGAAAATGGAGGTGTGAAGAAAACTGAAATTAGATTTTTGTGTCGGTGATTAACTAAGCAAGGGGAGATCAAGTTTGTCTTCTGAGGCAATTCGTTTCTTACAACACGGTTGAAAAATTACTCCCCATTAGAATCTACCCCGTGGTTACAGCAAGCAGTCAAGACTGTCCTCTATCGATCTGAATATGCTAATTCACCGATTTCGGATGTTTCGAGTCTCGCACCGGGAGTAGTAGTAGTAGTATTAACATTAATTGTCTACTCTATTCCACAACTCAACATTCATTCATCTCTCACAAATAATTTTGTCGTTGTTGTTGTTGTTGTTGGTGGTGGTGGTGATAAAGCACACACAAGTCAAATGTGCGTGTGTGTACGTGTGTGTGCGTGTGTGTACGTGTGTGTGCGTGTGTGCAGTTGTTTGGGCGGTCTCTGAGACTGCAATGAGGTAATCGCACTCGTTCACTGGCAAACATGAGTGATCGTGTCAACGCAGTTGGGTTAAGGGCGGCCGGAGCGAAACACAGTTATGCGTTCTCGGAGCGAATGGTTCGTTGCGAGTTTGATTTATTTTCATTTCATTCCATTTCCGCGGGTGGAGTACGACATAAATTCCTACCCAGTGTTCAGTGGCCCAATCAAATGGTGCAAATTTATTGTTTCAGTTCACTTGAAAACGTTTCGCTATCTCTAATTGAATGAAAGTGATCTCATGAATAGTTTGCCATTCAATCATTTAATTACGGAACATCCGTAAGTATCTTGTCATCAGTATTTGTATCACCTAAACCAAGCAGCTTAGACCATTCCAACCACTATTAACATTACTTTATTGATGTGGTCTGTTTTTCTATCCCGCTTGACTTGAATCTTCGACAGACTGTTTGCGATACGAACAACAATAATAAAAATGATGGAATAATTTACCGCACATCTATAAACACATGATTTGTGACTGATCACTTTTTCACTTATTCTCCAGTGCAACAGGTCCACAGGCCAAGTCGGGGAGGACTAGGCTATCTGAATATTTTCAGTTTGCGTAATTAGATCTGCATTATTGGCGGTGCACATTGCAAGATGATAAGGAGGAAGTGTGATCTGTACAGGGAATCCCTTGATCATTCGTAGCAAAACAATTCGTTTTCCACCGGAATAGAAAGAAATAGGTCTTCGACAATATGCGCAAACATTTTTCCTTGCTAATCTGGCGGAAACTAATAGTGCTTACCAGAAACGGATCGCAATGAACTTTTCGAGATCGGAGACACTTCGATTTTTATTTGGGTTGAAAAGTCGACTAACTTTACTCCCAAGATGAAAGCCACTCATTAATTTGAATAAGATATTTTGCATTTTTGAAACCTATCTGATTCATACGTCGCTCGATTATTAATTGCCGGAAGAGATACGTTTTCAGCAAGTTGAAACCAGCGAAATCTTCTCTATCAATGATTTTTCATTATAGCTGAAGTCCTTGAAGTCAATTCAATCATTCTTATTGCGTTTATGCATTCTAAATCCAAGTCTGCCGTTGTTTGTTACTTCGCTTCCACCAGGCTTTCTAAAACGTCACAGAAATATTGAATAACTCACTCTCTGTTGATCAGTAAGGACCTCACGTTTTAAGATAGTATCCCCAGTCTTAATGTGACTGTCGGTTGAGCCTCGCGATTTGTATAATTCAAACTTCATTTCTTTTTTTATAACGGCTGACCTTCAACCAGCATGCATAGCCTTCGGTCGCTAAGACGTAGCACCCAATAAAAGTGCGATAAAAATGAGGTCACTACGATTAAGTGAGAACAGAAAAATTCCAAAAGTAAGAACTTCGGTGACTTAGGTATTCAGCTATATTGCCTAGGGTCCCCAAAATTTGGACTGGGGATCTCGTGCACCCCAACCGGGCAAACTGACTGGATGTACTAGGAATAACCGGGTGATCTTTTGCCAAGTCACTGATTTACGACCTCCACCTATCTTCCAACCAAAACCTTATTCAGGGATGTGAACATGTTTCAACGGCTTTGACGTAATCAAATGCACTGTATCTCTGAATGACTGGAGTCTTAGTACCGTACACGTAACCCCAGAGCTGTTAACGTATCCGTGGTACTTTATGAAGAAAGCGATGTTCAAGCACCGACATTTTCCATTTATCTCCTATTCCCGGTGACTTTGTTTCTGAGCCGTACTGAGGGACCGATCTTACTGATTCAAGTTAAACTATATCTCTGCTGGACAATCGAATTTCTCGTCGGTTTCAAGGATGGATCAAACCGGTGAACCTGATTTGGACATTGGTATTTGCAAAGACTTTATCCGATACGCTTGTAGCTGGTAGGACTTAGCTACGCAGCAAAGATTATCTACTTTACCTAACCGTAGAAACGCATGGTCTGGCTTTTAGCAAATCTAGTTCAGCAACAGAATTCTCCCAAAACACACTTGCACTATCGTTTAGAGGATCAAGAGCTTATGTCATCTGCTTATTCCATTCAGACAACTTATCGTCTGAGTAAATATCAACGTCAATTTTCTCACATCAGGATTCGCTTATCTCTATAATCTTCGCTTCTACAAGGCTGGATAGTAGCGACGAAGTCTACTTGCTATGGTGAGCCTAAGTGAAAGGTTGTTGCAAGTAAGCGCTCGATTTTGGCTTCTCACAGAAAAATACTGGAAGAAGAAATGCAATTTCTGGCACACTACAGTTGGACGCACGCCAAAAGAAATAAATCGTTGACTGACTCGAATACCACTTCAGACGTTGCGAGCTACAGTAGTTTTCGGAAGTGTCGATAGATGGGTGATGGTCGATGCGATTCATAAAGTGACGAAGACCTGGTTGATTCTCCCGAATGGACACTTCATGAATGTTAGGTATTCTGGGGCAGAAGACCACCGCTAATTATTTTGATGTAGAACCTACCAGACTAAGTGCTCTGTAGTTTTCACATTAGAATCTACCCTATCTTGTAAATCCACGTAATAAACGATTCACAGTTTCTTAAAAATTGGTTCCAGATGGACCACATACGTTTTGTTAGTTCTAATAATAGAAGTTCAACGGCGTCCTTAAAAAATAGCGGCGATAACAAATCTTATCCTGCTGCCTTATGAGTTTTAGTGAAGTCCATCTCCTTGGCGACCTTCATTTTTGATGTAGAGGTGGTATATACCTTTATTGTTTCACTGGCAGGCACAAGTGAAGATATCATCGAAGTGGGACATCTAAAGTGCCCCCTAATATGTTCCCCGAAAAGCTCCAGGCCATGAGCTTCAGAGTCAATCAGTTGGATTTCTCGATCGCTTTACTGACATACAGTTTCCTTGGACCGTTACCCTTAATCATTAATCATTGGTGAATTCTGCAACCTGCATTTTCCCACATTTCCCAATCCACCACTGCTTAGGGTCATTTTGGGGGATTCTGGTTAGTTGAAGTCCTAAGGGTTTACCTATTTAATTGTTTGTGATATCCTAAGAAACCGATGCGCAAGCATCTTACAGAGTAACTGGTATCGAATATATCTATGTAACTTATAATTCTGTCTAGGATCTGCTGCTGCATTCTCGGTTAGATTATTCTGTCTAAATGTTTCCTGGTATCCGAAGTGAACGAAAGTCAGGAAAGTAGACTTTTGAGTTGATAAGACTAGATGATGCGCAAAAAACGAGGCGATATACGGATCTAAACGTGAACTTCGTCTGCGAGAGTGAATAAGAACGATTAATAACATCAGTGAATCGACTAGGTATTTCACGCCTTCACTCATTGAGTTGCCCAGTTCAAATAGACTATTTATCTCTTGTCACATAATGGTGAAAAATATTAACGAAAAGAGCCAAAGATTTCTCCGCTGTTCTGAGATGAAGTATGCGTGCACGCCGAGTCATAGTTTACTTGTTATGGGATATAACTATCTGTCTAGCTTTAGGTTGTGAAATAAGAGATCGAAACCTCTTTTTTTCTTTTGTTTGTCACTATCTAAGACGCCTCCCCAACTGTGTTTATGCAAAATGAGTTTCAAGCCAAAAAATGATCAGTTTGTCTCTGACGATTTGTTGGCTGTATTGAGGATTTCCCATGGTCTGTAGCATTGGTACCAGTGTGATACACCTGGGATAAAATCATCCAAGCCTACGGAAGTCGACTAAGTAGAAAAGCTATTTAAGAGGTACTGCACATCTTATCATAGGAAGATCCTGAAAAGATGAGGACGTGACGCGAACCACTGAAATTTGCCCGCCATAGCTTAGTCCCTTGACAGTCGACTGCTCGGTAAACTGGGACTTGTACAAACTGGAAATACCAACGGTTTCTCTTCGAAACTCCACATACCTAACGGGTCAGCATACAAAAGCAGGGCAGCAGATAAGGACTTTGTTAAGTTATTTCAGCTACTTTATGTGTCGGGTCGCGACTATTATTTGTCCATTTTTTTGCCATAATTCCATTTTGATGGGCCTCTAAAACAAATATTTTGCTTAGGCATTTTTCGAGAATAATACACAACAGTGGTTGTTGTATTTCATGCAGAAGTAGAACTCTGTGAACGTGGGTGGGGGAGTGTGGAAGATTTTTTTGGACGCATGCAATCCTCCGATTATGTTGAACTTGCAATTCCATGTTTTCGGTTTCCGCAACATTTGTGTGGAGAGCAGAATCTCCCCGATATTTCCCGCCATTACAGATGGTTCAATTGCTTTAGCGTTTACAGTTACATTTGGAAAACCGATGACAGCGCAATTTACCTCCTATTGAAAGGATTTAGTCTTGTTGTTAACATGTCAAAGTTGGTTACCATGTCACTAAAGCTGGCAGCAAAGCAAGTTTCCACTAACACGTTACTTGGTGCTATATTTCGCATCTAGTGAACTGCTACTTGTCAACGTCGAGTTTCGTTATGAAATAAAACAGTATAATTCCCGCACAGCACATACGTCAGTTATAAATCAGACTCTCAAATGTGTTTTCGCCATTGAAAATGGATGAATTAACAGGTTGGATGAGCGTAGTTCATTTGGGCGAAAATGCACCTGCGCATCCGTGCGTGCGCGCGTTCAATGCAACAGAGTGGTGAGATATTCCAGAAACGGCAAAGCGATACTACTGAACTAGCTATCAAAAACTGGTATGAAGTGATACATGCATAATGGTACCAGAAGTGTTGCCACTTACTTTCCGGTGGTTGTAGCAATTGTAACTTAGCATTCTCATTCTGGAGCAGAACAAAAACATTCCTAAAACACTCACACTCCAAGCAGCTGTAGAAAGGACGAGGTCTCGGGAAAAAAGCGACCCGAAAGTCCAATGAGGTCCACGTCAGAAGCCGAAAAGAAACGTGCTTATTCTAAGGTAAGAAATTTGGAACGACCTGCGGCCGGATATGGCCAGTTGGTGGGTAGGGGCTATACTGCAAATCTGTAGTGCACTTTAAGCACCGGTTTTACTTCATAACACAATGTTCCGCTCCTAATGACGGCGTAATGAAAGCTCATGCGATCTGATAGACACAAATTAGTCGGGATCTGTGCACTAATTATATTTCAGAATTTATTTAAATTATAATGCCCACTGGGACAGTACAGAAGATGTGATGCATTTCAGTTTGTTGTTATTCAGGGTGATCTCACCTCATTCGACGGATAAACCGAGGAGCTCATTCAGAGTACAAGTGAACCCGTGCGGACATCGCTGATTTCATTGTATACATAATCGCCTTCAATACTAATCCAGAAATTCCAGTCTACACTAATGGAAGAGCAGTATCGGAGGAGTGATAACCTATCCATCATGACCTCATCATCAACAGATATGCAGTCCAATCGTTTGTCTTGCCCACCGAATTCCATGGTCAACGGAAATGGAAAAATTAAACCTAGAAGACCTTCAAAACCGCCGACAATTCCACCAACACCTCTACCGTCACTGCCATCGGGTTTCCGGCCAGCGCGAACAAAGCCGGTATCAAACGGCGCTAGAAAAGGTGGTGGAACTGGTGAAAATCGATTCGACGCCCGGTTCAAAGTGCTTCTCTTGGGAAATTCCGGAGTGGGGAAGACGTCAATTTTGCGATGTCTGATGGGAGAAACATTCAATCCAACAACTATTTCCACAATTGGTGAGCCATACTGATGAAATTTTGTGATAGGTCCGCTGGAGGATCCTATCCAGTGAAAATCGCACACGAATCAGCTTGAAAAAGACGACAGCCAAAAAAATATGAACTAAATGATAAATCAGCCAAAATTTATGCTCATTCAAATTCGGTTTGACGTCCTGCATGGTCTCCATCGACAATCAAATCCACTAGTTGACTGTCATACAAACGATTAGCCACTCGAGTCTCACTTGGGTGGCAGACGGCCATTTGCTCTCACCCGGCTTGTTAGCACGCCAAATGTATTGGGAATTTATATGATTTTATACCACTCACATTTTCAGGGTCATTGTTGACCGTCCTCTTCTACACCGTGGGGCAAGTCCGTGGGGCCACTGGGGATGCTTCTTAATCTGTAGTCGTAAGTCGAGCGCAAAAAAGTGAGAATGACAGAATGAATGCAGTATTGAAGACTAATAGATCCCTATTGTGAAATTATGGCGTCTGACGAAAATGAAATCAAATTGAGGATAATGTACCAATTGGAGATGGACTGCAACAAACACGCATTGGTTCAAGCACGACTGATTCTACCACGTAACTAGTGGAGTCATCTCTGCAGTACAGCTGAATACTTTGAAACAGACCACGCAGATCAAACAACAGTTGCTCCGAAACATGAACTGAAGTTGACGAGGAAATGGTTCTGCGAAAAAGTCGTGCTCATATAAGTTCAATACTAATCAGTTGACATTTGATCACATCAGGGTGGTTTTTGACATACCTATCGCAATGAAGTGATGAAGCATAGTGTTACAATTAACTGAAAACAACCCAGCACGACTTGGGAAGGCATTGTCTTTCTACTGTTTTAATACTATTATGAATCTCTTCACCCAGTAATGTCAAGGATAGCGACGGATGACCAAATAAGGACAGCCTCTGTAGTTAGAAGACCGCCAAAAGCCAAATAACTGACAGACAATCGACTAAGAAATCTGTCGCCGTAGGTTGTCTAGAGTTTTATTATATTTTTGATTGAATTTCCCACCATTATCTTGCACAAATCTGAGCTCAAATCCTGTGCCACCGGAATCATGGTGAAGGATGGAAGAATTGAAGACGGATGGAGGTGGGAAAAGGAACAGTAGGCAGAATTCACCACACACGCCAGTCTTTCCATTTTCTGTCGCCATGTCATCGGTTATTCATCGAGCACCCCGACAACCCGGTTTTCCAGATCGAAGTAGAGGATGGAATTGGGGAACCCTACACCAGGCCTCTGACCAAATGGTCTAACAAAGGAAACAGTGGGAAAATCTGAGGGTCGCAGGGCCGTGAGATTATCTTTGTGCTTCTGTAGTATACAGAGACAGTACATATCTAATGAGTGCAAATGCGCATATATTCAACATAGGATAGAAAATACTTAGTGAGGTCTCGCGCTGCACCTTCACTGAGCTACTGTAGAAGAGTTGTGTTTGTACAATTACCCTCGTAGAGGTTGAAAAAAAATAATGTCAAGTGTGCGTGTTTTGCTTGGCTTCACGTTACCAGAAGTGGTAATAAAACAGTGAGGGCTGACTGCGGGGTGTATTGCAGTTGTACTGCGCTGAATTGGAGCTGGAGATGCTGTAACCACCAGACAGTCAGTGTAACTGTCGTAACTTTATAGGTTAGAAGTATTTGAAAAGCTTTTCTCCCAAAACGGGTTTTGGTCAAGAACGATTTTCAACGAAGATAAGCTTGTTTTTGCAAATTATTTAAAGTTTTCATTGTTTAAACCATGAAAGGATATTTTTAGACATCGTGTACTTACTCGGGCTCAATGGGATCGGTGTTCTTGACCCAAAAAATTGAGTTTGATTCGAGTAAAATAACACAATGTAAAACAAACTGGTTAGCTTACATTGTCACATTGTTTACTGAAGAAACAAAACTTCCCACCATCTAACCGACCAAGAAAAGAAAGATCATTTTTTTCGAGAACAACCTGATATTTTTACGAATTTACCGCCATTATTAATCTTACAATGTTATTGTGAAGAGCTGAGTCAGAAACTGTTCGACACCACTAGCACCACGGAATGAGATGCTTTAACACATAATTCTACATTTGATTCTTACCCACGGTATTTGTTAGCATTATTTCTCTCACTGTCGTTGTCCCGACATATGCCCCCAGACGGTCAGTTTGTCGTAATTATCCAAACTTCAATTTTCGTACCGGGGATGTGTCACGCCACAAAGAGGCGGACAGTTCGAGGTCATTTCCATTGACTTTCATACATGCCCTTCCGAGATCGATTTCAGAATCGAAAAGCAATCAGGCGAAGTTCAAAAACTGTTAATCAAATTGGACTAGAAAAGAAAAAAATCTGGTTGAGTATGAATTCAGATTATGCAATCTCGCAGTCACCACTTACTATCCCACAAGCATTAGTTGATTCTTGAATCATACTTGAGATGGGCTAGTCGGAACAGTAAAGATGGCCTTCCTGTTTTCAGGTTTAACTCGTGCAAAAACTACTGTCCAAAGAAGCTGTTGAGCTTATCTTGCACCGCTAAGATCAATTAACAGACGAGGCGCGCTAGACTTGTCCTGGTTAAGTTGTAGTTTTCTGTTCTCCAACTGAGCTTACACTTCCCCAAATTCCGATTAAACTTCCTGTAATCAGTACTGAAATCTTGCAGGTAAAACAGGTTTATTGTGACTGGTGCCATTCCCCTATGCATTTTGTCAAATTAACTACGGACGAATCATAAGTAACCTCTAATTTGGTAAATCTGAACCCCAGGAGGCTAACCGATGCTTCTTACACATCTACACAGGAATCGATTTGGCGAAGAAAATCTTTACCGTTGAGGGACATCGGATACAACTGGAAATTTGGTGAGTCAAAGCAAGCAGCTGCATACGACACATGTTTGCGCACATTCATACAAGCCCATACACAGATGCTCTTGCACATTTGTTATCCCTTCGTTCATCAGGCTCATGCTGTTGCGCCCACTGTCATGTGGACGACAGCCGCGTGAATGTCGTGCAAAATTCACTACTCGTCTAATCTGGGCAATGTACGAAATATCTGTCTCGCTTCATTCTGTGACCCCCTCGTAATTGATATGCCTACACGAAATCTCACAAATAGCGCGCAGACGAAATAGTGCCACCTTGATAGATGCGCTTACCAATGCAATTTGTGCTAGTAGGTCTCATAAGTGACTCGGAAACAATGCTAAATTGATTTAATATTGTCATTATTATTGATCTCATTGTGAATTCGAGTTAACCACTTCTGGCTGTAAGTCAGTGTATTTCTACAGTGCTTTCTGACAGACTAATGTCTACAGAACTGCCCGCATTTCAGTGGAAAAATAAACCCATAAATTGATCACCAAGTTTAAAAAACTTTGTAAACTACTCCTGAATTTTGCTGTGAAAAGTTGTCGGGAAATGTATCTGAGATTCGTTCGTGATTTATCGCGAATTTTCGCGCAAAATATGGACATTAGACTCCCCGCATATTTTAACTCGGGAGATTGCGAAAATACAAGTGACTCTTTACACAGAGAATTTCTGGAGTGTCTGGATGAAAAAAAATATTTCCGACCAGATAACGTAATTCCGTTCTGATTCATTTTTATTCCTCAGAGCAGGCAGAGATGACTACCCGATTCTTCTTTTCGCATTGCAAAATATGTTCCGCTATATATTTATTACAAATAATGCTGTATTCATTGCCCCAATCTGCAAACTTTGTTCATCATGTTACATCTACGTGTTTGGCATGAAACTACCAATAATGGGGAAAGTACACATGATTTATTACGATTTCTCTGATACGTCATTGTTCAGTTTTGCAATAGTCAGCACTTGGCTAGTCGCACCTGCACACTCCAAATGGCGAATCATTTTAGGCTGGCATATGGTAAACACAAGGTTCCCAATATTAGTTGTTTTGCATTGGATATCTACACATGCATATATGGACGCTGGAAGAAAGAAACATGAGAATTATGATGAATGAGGTCAGGAAATTACGCATGTTCCTCAGGTGTATTGCAGTGCAGATAGCTTGGCGATGAATTTAATCCCTCAGTCAATAAGTCGGGCTCATATGACGCAGCCCAATAGGTCACAGGATTCTCTTTTGTGATTCCGGTCGTCGGATTTGACTTTTTAGTCTAATGGTGAAAATAAACCATTGTTTACTTGGAAAATATTTGATATCTTGAGGTAGTAGACATGGATCAGAATACTGAGAAGAGTATGCAAAGACACTATACAGATGCCGGTTAACAGGACACATTCAAACAACTGATGTGGTCACGTTTGACCAAACTGCATCCGTCCGATCAAAGACATAACGACACAGGTATGCTGCAAGTAGATAGACATTTTGGATTACCGATTGCACAACATAATTCGCTGTAAGAGTGTGTCACATTTCAGAACCACAGGCTGCGGGCCACATCCTTTGCGAATCTTTCCTGTTTACCTGGCATAAAATTACGGGGAAGATAATTTATAGTGCTTTCTCACAATGCCTTTAATGCACTGCCTAGTTCCTGAAAAGTCATCATAGTTTTTCCCAAAAGTCCAAATCGTTAACTTGATGCTGCTTGTTGCTGACGTCATGGCATGTACGATTACTGTTTTCGCCCAATCAATGGGACGCAACCATCGGGGCAATCAAAACATCCAGAGTTAACCCGGTTATGACCTTCACAATATGGTGCAACTTTGTATCATTTTGTTTACCGCGAAACCAACCTTTCGGTGTTTCATCACCTTGAGAATTTGAAGTCAAAGCCTGTGTGCAAGCATCGTTGGTAATCTTCAGCTTTCCCACTTTAGGATGCTTTTTGTTGTGTGATGTATGCAGTCTCTTGGATCGACAAAATGTTTTCCCAGCTGATCGGTAGTTGGTTATTCTGAGCGGAGGTTATCTGTGGGGTTTTCCTATCTTTTTGGATCGTTGTATTTCCTGAAGAAACTCGCTGAGACATCGAAAACGATTTATTTAACAGGTTCGTTTTGTGGCACGAGTTAATTTTTCATGGGATGTAATTTTTAATTGCGTATGCCTTGAAAGTTTACGGTGTGGTCATTTTAGTCTCGTCAGTTGCCAGCTGAAAGGTTCGCGAAATCCAGTCAGCTTTGTAGAGTCTGCCTGTATGAGTTTCAGTAAACCCATAAATTATAACCGTCTTAATGATTCGCAAATTCTATCTGCAAAAGAGTGGTTATGAAAGATATCCTGACACAAGTGAACTGCTAAAATACCAACTTAGCCGCGTAATTCTTCGAGGGTTTAGATTGCAATCCTTTCCAAACTCTCCGTATGGCAGTTACGCGAGTGACTGGTACACGCGTTCCATAGTCAGCCAATGTGTCAGTGACTGTACTTCGAAATAACCAGTTGTAATAGTAGTAACGATGATATTGTTTACAGCACTTCTACTTAGGGGATTTTATTTTACCAGCAGCTTCCGACCGCCGTTTAACGGCTCCCTGGTGTCATTTAACAGCCCAGGACAGCTTGTTGCACACATTAGTGCGCATTTTCGAATAACGTGCAAATCACGTGTAACTTGTGTAACTCAGAATCTTAACCCGCTAACCTAATGCGTAATTCGTCCATGTCTAGAATTCTAGTGAATTTAAATAGGCTTATGAATACTATAATGCGCAGAGGCTTCTCACAGATAGCAAGGGGCGAACAAACTCTATTGCGCGGGAAATAAAAACTTCTACATGTTCAAAATAACTGTAGTAGGAACGGATTAGGACCTACCATGACTGAATTTTTTTTTGACGGAGTTATCGAACCAAAAACTTTTCGTCAGTGTCAAAGTCACTTTAAAATTACGAGGTAGACGCCAATATACAAGGTTAATACATTGATGACATCCGTATCCGTCGCTTACAGTCGAAAATAGATTTTAAATGGAAGACTCATTATCACTCCGGTTCTGTATACGAGCTAAGACGACCACATGGTATTGCTTAAAAAAACGCGGTCAAATCATCGATTGCATCATAGATTTATCTTCCTTTAGCCCGCTAGATCAATAGAATACAACGCAAATCGCACAAATAGCTTGTCGCCTTTTTTCTCCTGCTCCGTTCGCAGTTCGATTAACTAGGCAGTATTTTGTGAATCTGGTCACCATTTTTCCCATATGTAGTCGGTCGCATTTATTGTGACCGCGGTATGGTAGAGTGAACCCACTGACAAACTTCGGGAAACTGGTGATGTTTCCGCTCTGCCTCTTTCGAAATTGAAAACAAACAATAGAGGAATCGTCATTCTTTAACAAAGACATACGGGAGATTTTCGCGAATAAAATACTCCCGAGATGTTTTTTGTGGCGGCCACTGAAAAGATGATCACAGTCTAGAATAGCTCAACTCGGAGAACTCAGTTTTCATGTTCTTCTGTTTAACGATCTGAATGCGCTGTTCTCGTATCAGTAAACGTCCACCGGCAAAGTAGAAAAAGGAAAAATTCAGTAGACGTGGCTCATTGCAACAGTACGAAATTTACGTGAGTCAAATGTGAAATGGTTTAACAGGGTACGAGTCATTAGTAGGAAAGTTGGACACGACCGGGGCTCGGTTGATAGATAAAACAGCTGTTCAGTCAGTGTTTCTCCGAGGCAAACCGTACCTAACAGAAGAAACTACTTCGTACATTGTGGGTATTTCCTGTCTATTCATGTGTGTACCGTAAACTTTGTCACTTGAGAAAACAACGCAGGGTCAAAATCTAACTGAACGCATTTATGTGAACGTGTCATTTCAAACTAGGCGTATCTGCTTCGACCTTCAGCAAGATAAGTGATTCTCGAATACAAGCAAGGCATATGTGAAACCATTTCCTGTTCCCGTGGGAGAATACCAGTTTCTGGATACTGTCCTGGTTTATTAAAATCTGGCCCTATTAGTGCGCCCCACATTTCAGTCTTCCCTTCATCAAATTGCATTAGATAAGATGTGGTGGACAAACATGTCCGTTAATTCCCAGGAAGTACATCGTGTCTAATGTAACCACTGCCACCCGCGAAACAGTTGTCGGAGTAGTTTGGTATTCTAACAAAACGGTAACAGAATGGTAAGGCAAATCGATTCTTTTAAGTGGCAGCATTGGAAAGAATTCATTGAGTATTGAACAATTATCAATTTGTGAAGATAAAATAGAATGAAATACTGTTAGGAAGTGGAGTAAGGCCGAAGGGCAAATGAGAATTTAAGTAAAGATGCACATGTTACTATGGTGGCTTAAAATGAATTTTGCTCAAAGCATTAAATTCCTTGTGGCAAATTAGAATCGACGAAAGTCTGGCCACATTACTCAGTAGAATCACGTGTATCGTAAAAACGTTTCTTAACGCAAATAAAGTAGAATTGGATATGTTCGTTAAATCTGTTGTTGACACTGATGGACAATAAATTGCATTTGTCCGAAGATTTTCCTGTTTCCTGACTAACAAGCACCCTTTATTGCTACAAGCGAATATCGTTCTATGATTAAACGTCATGCTCATATGAAGTGGAGATGGACATTCGATGCCTGATTTTTGACAAACATTACTTAGGAGCAGAAGTTTAGAGAAGGCCAAACGTTACTTTTTATTAAATGGGATACAAACTTATATCAAGTAAAAGATCTTTACTCAAAATTTCGTTAAACCTTCAGTGTTGTTGAATGAATACTATATTGCACAAAATGATCAATTTTTGCACTTAGTAGTGTTGGTTTTGGTGCACTTTGAAGAACTACGCTGCATGGCTGATTGTTTTGCAACTATAAAAACTGGTTTCATGTTGAAAGGAAATTTTTCCCTTATTGATTATTGCAGATGAAAAGGAAAAAAGCAACGCTATTTTATTGTTTTAATTAAACTTGCCTGAGATAATAAAATTAGTTCATCAAATTTGGAAAATTAAAAGCCACTGAATGAAAATGATGTTGGCGGAAAAAATGTTGCTAAAACATTTCTTTTTAATAGCATTCTAGAGGTGCAGATTCGAGACCCATCATGGATCGATGCACGGAAATGGCTAAATTAGAAAACGAGGCTCAAAGGGCATGAGGTGCCAGGAGTGGTTCCTTTTTATCCGGGAAATTGTGGTGAATTGAGCCATTTGACTTAAACACGTGGGGCCCTTGGGGCTAAGAACAGTGACGGGAATCCAGTGCGACGTGTGATAAAGTTCCATTGTCAGTACATGCGGATAAATGACCAAATAGATCATAGAAAGCTAGAAAAATAACTGCCTTGAGGGTAGTCAAATAGACTCTATTAGGTTCGAAAAGGACAGATGATGGAGTTTTCCTCTTATGGTATCAGAATATGGATTTCGGTGAGGGCATTATAGGTACAAACCATAGAGTTATTCTGGGTGGTTTATACAGTCGAGTGGGACATAAATAATGTGGACAGTGTCTGTTATGAAGAGCGACCGAGAATGCGGGTGCGAACATGAATCCAACGTGAAAAGAAGTGATCTCTAGAATAATAACCACGTCACAGATTTTCTGGAAATTCCGGGAACCTGGACGACTGTGGTGCAAACTGTGCAGAACATCATGATCCACAAGCACAATGTCCGCATCGTTTAGGAATGATAAAATTGCACGTGAACGCTAAGAGTAAACATTAAAGATAATATCACCGTAGATAAACCCAGGAAAAATAGGTGTTTCAAAGCTTTTCTGTTTAACCTATCTCATTCATTATGTTCTTTATTAGTGGTATTCCGCAGACCAGTTAAGAAAGGAAACCTCGAATTTTTGATTGTGCTCATCAAAGCAAATACTCAGGTCCTCGGTAAACACAAAAACTTTACAATAAAAATGGATTAGTTTATTTATTTTTTCCAAAATATTTTCATCCTTCTGGTAGCCACAGGGAATCGCCTTGAAGCAAGAACAGCTGAACTGGGTCATCACGTGAGGTAACTCATGATATTGTGGGTATATTGTCGAATATATGCGCTCGTTCGAAAACATTTGTAAGCCTGCCGAAAAAATTCCTGAACCGAAACCAAGTACGTGTCATGAACAGCCCATTGGAGAGAAAGAACAAATGATGGTTGGTCACATCTACTTCTCAATGTCACCGCGGTCCCGTGGGTCATCATATGATGTAAAGCGTTCACAGCAGATTATTGATAGCGGATGAACAAGACAACACACATCACTTTGAACTGTCAGTTCACCTATGACCGTAGATTTCAACAAAATGAAACTGGGAGGCTGAGATTCCTTCTCATCTTAAAATAACCGTGAAAAATGGAACTTTTCTCTACACCAACTGTCCCATAGAAAACCTATTTTGTGACTTTTCGTTACGACCTGTTAGGTTGTGTTCGTCATATCGACTCATTTTTTACTAGCTTGGGAACAGCTATTTTCATCAATGCGTGCATTCTTTCCATTACGGCGCACACAGAGAGGCGAGGCAAATGTTTTTTTGTCTACTTAGCAAGTGTGAATGATTATTCAATGAAACGTGATGAGGTAAACTCATTCCCCATTACCTTCGAAGCTGGTGCTTGTTTAGAATAAATCGATCTTCAGATTTTTGAAAATGATATCAATTTATTACCTACGGTAGCTAGGTGGTCTCAAATCTGTTTGCTCAAACTGAGTGATGACATTCTGCTTGCTTTTTTTCTGCATTTAAGCAAATCCTATTTTGGTAATTCCGTTTACAACGCAACCATAGCTTTAGCTGAGGTTTGCACACGTGACACATTCATTTAATGGTTTCCCCCTCTAGGAGAGAAAGAACCTTTATGCAATGTGTCTGACGACATTGTCATTCGTTGCAAGTTCCAGTTCATGTGGCTGGGCCTCACTGTGCTTACTTAATTTTGACGAAACTATTAAAGAGATTAATCGAATGGATTTAGAAACTCAAAAGTCTACATCATATCCAGTTAGTATGAGAGACTGAGCTTGGGTCGCATGTGCAAATCTCGATTTAGGACTCCTCAGCACTGCATTTTAAGCATTTCACAACTTGAACTCGAACTATTGAGATTTGAATAAATTAGATTTTCGGAAATAATGTCATCTAGATCCAAGGCAAATAAATTAATTTTGGGAAAACTCCATGGTTGTGCTCTGAAAATTTTCCTGTTAAGTATTTTTGCTGAATAGAATTCTTTAACTCTGGAACCAGTCGGTTGATTGTTACTGGACCGTGATATTGCGAAAGCCAGTAACAGGTAAGGATATAATATGATGTTTAATTTCGGCAAACCACCGAAAAGCATCCTGGATAGCTCGACATCTTTTACTTTCCAACTGCAGTGATTTCTCTCTGATGCGCATCTCAATTAGCAAGTTGAAGACAGGCACTTCTCCTGTTTTCAAACACCTAAGAAACTATGGTATATTACGGCCCTATTCGTCAGTAGAAGTTGCAGCTTCCTGGTAGCTCACTTGGAAATCACAACAAACCTCCTGCTGGTGATATTCGTGGCTGTTTATTTCAGATTAAACGTAAAAAAGACGTGCGCGTTATTCAGAGCCTGTTCAGGTTGCCAATGGATGACCCACGACAGCATAATGAGTAGCACTGATTGTCCTGGACTTGGGTTTGCGAGACACCAGCCAACGAGCAGGCTTTTATCGTACCATTTTTGCTTTTTCTGATTCCAACAACGCCTGGAAGACGGCGCAAAGATGTACACGTTTAGAAGTCGTTGCCTCCCGTCACATCAGTTGAACTCGCAGTTTAGCAAAACTGTGCATAGGAATGCCTCACCCATCAACTCTGCTCCAAGCCATGAAGCTCTGCACAACGAATCTCAGTAAGCAGAAATGAATTATCTAGGTAACATTTGAAGGGCTTTGAAAGGTCACGAAATCCTTGTGTAGCGCATTTTGTAAAAATTTGTTGCAAACTTTATGAATACACTGTGTGAATACCAAGCTACGATGGCAACACAATGAAAGTAAGATGCTATTAGCTTCATAGGTGGAATTTCATTTCAAAATCTGGAAGGTATTTGTAGTTCGTTCCTGAGAGAACATTCTTTTGTCGTGATTTGCAAACCACGTCTACCGTGCAGTGCATTTCAGTGAACCGGTCCCAAACCAATTACTATAAAATTGAGTACCTTGTATATTTTACCGTAAGCATCCACCAGAATTTTCATCCCGTATTTAAGTACTTTTCTTTCAGTCTCACCTCTGGCCTAACCACCGCGAACCATGTTTGTGTTGCTCATTCTGCTTCTTTAGGGATACAGCAGGTCAGGAACAGTACTACTCAATTGTGGCATTGCATTTTCGAGAAGCAAAAGTGAGTCCGACTGTGTTTGTCATAAACTTACTACTCTTTCTCCATATCCTTGATGCAAGACGTGCACAAACCTTCTGTAACGAGGGTGATGCCAATGCAAGGCCTTTCCTATGAAGGCTCCCAGAGGCTAAGAAATTTAAGCTGGGCACTTGTCGACCTGTAATCTGATGACGATCACCCTCAAAACACTAACCATGCTTTTTAATGTAGCCAGCTTGAATCCACAAAACGGTATCGGTAAAGACAAACGGGTAATTTGATTACCACCAATAAAGCAATAATTAACTGTCAAATGACTCTTTTATTGATGACAACGATCGACATCTACGGTGCTTGCCACCAGTTGTTACGCTTCATCGGATACATCTGTTGGAATCACGGACACCCATTATGAGGTTGTCATGTTTGACTGTAGCCCGAATCACTGTGTTCCGCGGGGGTGATCAGTATCCACTTCTCCTTGGCAATCCCAATCAAATAATTCATTCTTATTTCATCTGGCATCGTCGCTTGGTTCGTTACCCCTAACTAGCCGAAGAAATATACTACGTTTTGGTGCTTCTCGATCGCATCTCCGAATCAGCTTGTTGTCTGTAGTAAGTGCGCACAATGTGAAACGGCCTGGCACTACGGCGCATAACAACGAGATGCGATCGAGTCGGCAGATTGACCGTCAACGCTGACCGACGCACATACACCGAAATCAGTCAGGGCCAACAAACACGCGTGGACTAACTTGCATCGAACTGTGCAACCGTGAATACATGGATACAATATCAACGTGGTTGAACCCGCTGTTTGAGGGGACTGATTGCCGTGAAAGATTTCCGCGTGAACTGCGAGCTATTGATTTGTGTCCAGGTATAGTGGACGCCGCCTATCTGTGTTTGTGTATGTTTATCTATCACATTGTGGAAAAGCTTAATGAACAAATTACATCATACATGTCCAGGAAAACGGTGATTTTAATTAGTGATGGGCAGTTTGCAAACAAACGGTATGATAAACACCCGCTCAAATAACTCATCGCACTAACCTAGGACGTTTGTTCTGTTACAATAAGTAGCTGGTTATAAGAATAACCTCCGGTCAAATGGAATAGCCATTTAGGCTAAAAGCTGTTCTGCCCCCCGCCGGGATTAAAAGATTTGCTCAGAGCAGACCAAAAATATTCTGAATGCACGTTGACCAGAATTAACATCAATCAAAGTTTAGAGTTAACGGGGGCAAAACTACCTGCTGATAGTGACTACCAAGTCAGCACATGCACTTTGGCTGAGTCCGTCAAACTGGGAACGAACTATTCTACACAAAAGTCACAAAAACCCTTGGAGATTTAGTGTCTATGTTCACATAACAGTCGGTTTCGTTTTTTCAGGCATTCGTTGTGGTCTATGATGTCACTGACCTCAAATCCTTCGAGCAAATACGAAAATATTGGTTAAAATCGGTTGACCAAGTGAGTACATTTTTGGACATTGTTTTACTGCACAAATAGCGATTGTGTTTATCCTTTAAGAACATCGAAAAAATGAACTGAGGTGTCCGATATCTTGTCCCTTGGAATAGAAGGATGAGAGCAAATTATATGAGCGTAACGACGATGTGGACCATTCACTTATTACCCTTCATGAACCCTACATTTCCTGCCCCAAAGTCTTTAACCACGTCAATTTCTGCTAAAGGATGAATACGCGAATGCATTCGGGAACAAAATATGTAAACTTTACATTAGTGGGAAAAGCGGGAAATTGGGCTTACGTGAAAACTCAATGCACAATGAGTTGTACATGTCACCGGAGCATCTTCATAGCATCATAGTAAGGAAAACATCACCTGAAAATATAATATGCTTTGTGGAGCATTCGACAATCTCAAAGCATTTACTTCAGTCAAAGACTAGTACAATTGTAGTTGCTTCATGAACCCAGTCAAACGTTTGGCTCAAAACGGAGTTCTAGAGCCGGGACTCATGTCTTGAATCGTAAAGAAAATCTCACCCTGATCAGTCAAAGTAGAATTAAATGGCTTCTGTGGGATATTTTCTCGTACATTTTAATGAAGGTCGTTCTTTCGGACAACTAATTAACTTGGAAAATTTGCATTCTTGGAGAATAAAATGAATGTCTGTTTTCGACAAACTTGGGGATTTTTTATAAGAAGTGTTTGGTAATTTCCAAAATTTACGGTCGAAAGAGAAGAATTATGGCTTTTGGTTGGGATGAAATCCAACCTGAACACAATCATCGTAATGATTAAAAAATTCGGAGTAGGATGAATGGACACTATCCCATTCACAATCACGGTTTCTCAAGGATTGCGCCAATCCGAGTTATTGAGGTAGTCAATTTGGGGATTAGCTTTCTCTCCGCCTTCTGCTCTGACTAGCGCTGGACGGCTTCACACTAAAATTTGTTCTGTCACATCTTGCCGTGTATTTAATGACTTCGACATCACAGTTTTTGGTTAGAGAGTAAGGAAAGCACAAACTGGGTCAGAATTTGTGGGATCGTGTAATTTTGTCGTGCATCGTATTTGGCCATATTCTACCAGCAAATCAGGCCTGAAACAATACCTCATGTCCTGAAAACACACGTTTCACTGCCAGCACAAGTCAGCGGAAGTTTTTATTCTGCATCGTCTTTGTTCCGTCTGTTCTCTCACCTCTCACGGTCAAGAGACACCTAAAATTGCCAGGTTTGACTTGCGAAATCCCTCATAAAGTCAGTATTTTCTGTTGCCACGGTGTGCAAGATCTCGCACACGCCGATGTGTTGAGGTGCTGAGGGTGTTTGTCTGTGTGCGTGTATAAATGTGCTTGTGCGTGTGTGTGTGTGTGAATGTATGTGTATGTTACGGGCACGTGCGACCCCACCTGAGCTTTGAATCGCGGGCGGTTATACAGGTAACTAACCCGCTCAGGGGACGCGTCATCAGCGGTGGCCCCGCACAGCGTGATACATGAATGTAACTGGCCTCGTGGCAATTCGGAACCAGGGCCATCTTTTCGCCATGCCCAAGGTTGCCACTATCCAGATAGCAGCAGAGAGCGGCAGCCATTCTCACGGCAGACATCGGCAAGTCGAGTTGTGAGGAATACACCCACACTTTCAAATGCGTTTACTCTCTCGGGGGCAAGTAGTCGAACAGCGATAAAGGAGTCCAACAAAGCACGCAAAACTGCAGAAAAGCCAAAATAATGTAGTTGATGCTAGACCGAGTGAACAACACAGCGAAAAATTCTAAACATCGAAATGGTCAACTGAGGATTATTGTGCAGTTTATGTTACGGGATAAATTATTTGAAATTCCTACGGGTTTGTACCAGATGAACTTGACCAGGGAAAACGGTATAAGTAAATTGGCCGATCAATACCCTGAATAGTAATTTTGGGTATGCCGTTAGAGATACACTACAAGTCATACAATACAAAATACTTACAAAATAAAGATAAGGTTATCGGTGTCAGGCTTGCGTTCGTTATGTCTCTTTAAGGGAGTCGAACTCAGTAAAATTAGTAAGGGCATGCAGCTTTCGACATACGTAGCGAAGAGTATTATAGTTGCATGAGGGCCCAGATTAAACGTGGTCGGTTCTGATCTGTACAAAGTCGGTGATTATAAGCGACACTTTGTTCGAGGTATTAATCGCACAGACAAATTCAGCGCAAACTGGATGATGAACAGGCAGGTCACGTCTCGCAGTCAGATCAATGGAATAGTTTATGCGGGGCCGGTAATATAGCCAGCCTATCGATTACTGGAACGATGGATTCCGTTTTTAAAGGATTTAGGTATAAGGACAATCCATTTCGCCCTTTCTTTTGCATTGTTGTGTGGTACCTAGATCTTACTATTTGATAACGCAGAAAATGTGATGAGACGTCTGCTCTACTTCAACCGCAAATCCTCAATGGATTCTGTTTCGCGTCCACTATCTCCAATCCCCACCAACTCTAATGAGAAAAACCGAGTCGAGCAGACAAAATAGTTCGTTTATTAATCAAACCATATAGCTTATATTATTCTTCGATCTACAACACTTACTGATTGATTATTGTGCCGGCTAATTCGATCCCTCGGCATCCACCGACTTTCTCATGCGGTGCCTTTGCTCCGCTTATTGATTGGCATAATTAGTGCAAAGTCGCCGCAGCTGTGTTGATCTCTGATCCGGGTAGAGGTTATGACGAGCCAATACCCGCTACCCTAACACTTACCAGTGATATATCGATTAGATCAGAATGACGGATATGTATTAGAGCAAAAATCATTCGGTGAAAATGTTTGCTCTTGAAATTATGCCTATTGGTTTCCGATTTAGTTGTTTGGCGCTAAAGCGGAAATAACACGTTTCTAAATTTAGGACAAATGGTAAGCCGGCCAAACTATATTAGAACATTTTGTGTGTATTTTTGTGCCTTAAAAGCGGACACAATGACGTTTTTTAATTCGTTGCCCAAAGTCGAGAGACCGTTCATGAGTGATACACTTTTTGGGAAGATTAGAAATCCATGAACCAAGTGACGATTGTGGAAATGCTCAGCATCAATCTTTTGTTGCATAATCTTATCACACCAGAGTTATTAATCCTCCGATATTTAAGTCTTAGTGACTGCCGAAAACTACCGAATTATGGCATGGCTGTTTCATTTGGAATGGTAAGAACTGTCGACAACGCGCGCCTACTGCGTCGCACTTGGAGATTAAAACCACTGTTAATCCTAGTCGTTAAACGGCTTTAATTTGGTCTCTCTCTCACACCTGCTCTGCCGCGCTAGGTAGTAAAAGCTGGTTTTCAGTTTTTTCTTACGAAGAGAATTGACTAAGCCATGCTTCTATGTTAAATCATTCCCATTACTGAAAATATTCAACTTGGTGTACCTTAATGTAGAAACAGGATGGTGCACAGACAAACCGATTTAATGATATGCAAATCTGGGTTCGATGAAAAGCTTTTAGTTGTTCAACAGAAGAGCCGTGCGCCCGTAGATCCGCACGCGACCGGTCTGTGCAACAGGATAAATTAGCGTGCCCAATTCACAAGCAATGCGTGGTTGCAAACTGCCAATTAGCTAATAAAACACTGCCGCTTAGGGAGAGAGAGAGAGTTACCCTGGTTTATGACAATCCTTTTACCTAAAATCAGCAATAGTTGGTTTGCATATATACGCGCATATAATTTATGTTTCATGTATCCGCAGTACATGATTGTTCAATAACTGACGATCAGGTGGAGTAGGTTCATCCTTTACTCGGGTCCATTACCAATGACGCACACTTCGATCTGGGTCTCAAAGGGGTCGTTCATCAAACGAGAGAGAAATGTACTCACACGTGTCATGAACCTGTGGTAGTGGCCGTGTTCTTTGTCCAAATTTCAACAAAATCAGGATGCAATAAGCACAAAATAAGGAGGAAGAATAGAAATGTCGAAGACACCCTTTTCCGGTGATCTTCATTTGCACATCAGCGATTTTCTGCTATAATTCATTCTAAACCGTAATTCTCCTGTGGACTAGATAATGTCGTACCTTTTACACCCAAATAGAGGCGCTTCTTTCCCTGGTTTGACTTTTTTCACTGAACTGAGTGACATAACGGGTATCTGTGATGGATTCGTATCGCAATTGGCGTTGTGCCTGAATCAAATAGAGCTAGTTCATTGGCTATCGGTGGTCGCGCAACACTGGGTGATGCTAGAAAAATTGCGATCAATACACGGTATGCATTGAACTCGACCTTGCTAGACAACGAGCAAGTGCAGAACGTAAGGCCAGATTGAGATGGCGTTGTCCCATTGGACACCGATGGCCAGCCGATATAGTGGTGTGACCAGAAAACAAGAGCGCGGATGTGAAGACTGACAGGTCCACATCGTGAGCTGAGCCAGCCGATCAGGATGAGTGGTCCCGATTCGACAGCAGAACGCCATGAGCTAAATCGCGTGAAATGTATCGACCAGGAGGACAACCGATGAAATAATTACAGTCGCACAGGAGCAATAATGCAGCCAAAGTAACCTAAAAGTGTGATGATTTCACTTAATAAATGAAATTCTGTGCCGGTCGAATCCGGCTTGTTTTCATTTGAGCTAGTGACGACGGATGATAGTGATCTAAATATAGGATCGGCTTACTGAAGAGCAGAATTAGGAACAGAGAATAGACCTCAAACAACAATGCCCAATTTTAAAAAGCCCTTGATCGTTTTTGAATAGAAGTTCACCTTTCCGAGGACTGCTAGCATGGCTGGCGATAAAGATGAATGGCTATTGTACGACGACAGGAATAACATCCCTAGGAGCCATTGATGAACACTAATTTTGTTGGCTAGTTTCAACCTCCAGTAACATCGTTAGGCTTCTTGTCCAGAAGCGACTTGTTGACCACAAAATGCAGTATCGCTGCTTCCCCTCTCTCGTATCCATTTATGTGATATTCATGATTATCCATGACCTTGTTGGGCGTTTACTTCAAGTGATCTGCCTTTACGGAACTTTTACTCAACGAGAGTTTGTTCAACTGAGCTTGTTTAAGGCTAATGTGTATTCACAAACAAACGCACATCCATATGAATATTTACACAACTTCGGTGTCATCGCAAAGTTGTTAGTCAGTGCACTAAGCGACGGAAACTTACACAAAAGTCAGTTGGTAATGGTGGACTGAATTAGTCGACGGACGCTTTGAGAGTTAACGTTCACTAGGAAATTCCGACTTCGGTTATTTGCTTCGGATCAATAAAAGAAATTTTGTCTGCCTGAATTGACTGTTCGTTTATGAAGACATTTTCACAAACTGGGACGACTTTTCAGATCATACTGGATTCACTGCGTCACATTTGGTTTTCTTCATTTCTAAACCACCTCATTTCATCTTTGTGCTTTTCAGTATATGGATGAACCTGTCCCGGTGTTTTTTGCAGCCAACAAATGTGATATGTCCAAACTCCGACAAGTTAGCACAGAACAAGGAGAGCGGGTAACTTGATTTGATGTTTGAATGAATTAATATTTGCCAAATGTATGATGAAAATGCAAAAGCAAGTTGGAACTGTACCCCACTTATTATACATTCCATGCCTAGATCAGTTTTGTTCAACTACTGCAGCCAGTAACCTGAACTCGATAACCTGAGTTCTGCTGTCGTCATGTTCATTTGCGTAATCAAAACTTTGGCGAACAGAACCGTGAAAAAAGTCATAAATAACAATTTAAACTAAGGCTAATCCTGTGGGAAACAAAGCTGAAACTTTAACGTGTCCTATTAGAGAAGGCTCACCAGTCACATGACGCCTAGGGTTAATGCACTAGAGGATGAGACCAGGTTCGATGGACCAGGTTAGCCGATTCAGTAATAGTTGCATTTTGGTTGAAAGAGTTACTTAACATTAATTTTTTAATAGCATGGAAAGAAACAGATTTTCCTGGCGAGGTCTAATAGCCTCTATGATTGTGCATTTAGTAAGGTCCGTGTGTTGTTTGATTAAGTGGAGTTGTTGTTATTCCATCACGGCAACTGATTTTCAGATGTAATAAGGTCAGTGACTGGATCAAAGTCGATTTCACTCGGCCGTGACTAAGATTCCAAAGAAATGAAATTAATTTAGAGACCCTTCTGCAATCACGGACCCCATGATCGGCGGAAAAAACCGGGGAAAACAAATCGTAATACTACGAAAGTTAGCCTTAGTTTTAACGCATCGCAACATGTTCATTTGAATTACAGTAACTAACCAAAGTTAAACAAAAGTATGACATTACTTAAGTGCAAATCGAATAATATTGCATTTACGGGAAGGGATGAAAGTATCGGTGGATTGTGACGGAGTGGAACTAAGTAATCGGCTGGGGGTCTTTGCTACAGTACTTTAAAGCGGGAACGCGTTATCTTTTCGAGTAAAGAAGTGTCATTCCTATTAGTGACTAACTTTTCCTATTCGGCCAGAGAGAGGCCACTTAAGAAGAAATCAAACGGGGATAAATTTAAATTGAAAGCCCTTTATACAGAGTGAAGCCTGATAAAAGTTTAGTATGGGAAGAATCTTGAAGACACACAGTTCAAGCCCCGGATACAATGAGCTGTTTTAGTTTACCCCATACTACGTGAAGGCAACGTGAGTGGCAGCTGAATTGTTCTAAGGAGTAGATTTTGTTTACCATAAGTTCGAGATACCGTTATTTTCATTGATGTGCATGTTTGCTCCAGATTTTTTACTCCTTCATTAAACGTTTAGTTTTTCAGTCAAAAAGATGTTTCGTTTAGTTAATGGAAACAATTGGCTCTAAGCGATCACAGCTAAAAATTAAGTTACAATGTAGAACTTGCCCCACTGATCATTAGAATTTAGCTAGTAATAGAAATAAAGATACGGCTAAAGATAGGAATTGTTTTACTCGGAATCAAATTTTATTTTTCAGGCATATTGTCCAGTTTTTTTGATGACTAGTTTGTGGTTGAGTAAAAAAAATTTTTCTTCGTGATCTACTTAAATGGAAATCTCAAGAAAAATTTTGAAGTTCCTTTATTTGTGATGTTCGATCGTCGCTATGTTTTACTCATCCGAGCAGGTTAAAGAGCTACGCAGATTTAATTCTCGCAGTGAAACCTGTCAGCAGTGGATTCTGAAGGGGGAAAAGAAATTGTTGTTTGGTCCCTGACCACTTTATTGACAGTTAGGAAAAGTAGTGAATTCAGCAGAATGGTTTTGATGTGGAAATGCTAACCTAGAAATAGTTCACTTATATTCCATTCGTGCCACTTCTAAGCTCCCGTCAGCCGGGATAGTCACTCATACTTCTGGCATGCTTTAGTTCTGATGCTTTGCTGGCAGTTGAATTACTTTCTGCTGCAAAATTTAAGTGTGTTAGGTTTTTTCTTACCCAATGTGGTTTAATTATTTCAACTAACATAAATCTGACTAGAACTGGAGAAAGAATATTTGTCCTCCTTTAAATTTGGCTAATTCAGACGGATTTCTTGGTTTTGCCTGATTCTACAGTTGACATCCCAACAATGTGCGCACGGGTATTTTGAAACCAGTGCAAAATCCGGCTCCAATATAGAGAACTTATTTCATCGTGTGGCAGAATCCATGGTATCCACGTGGGGTGCACCAAAAGTAGGTTACCTCTGCCCTATGCTAAAACAAATAGACCATTTAGTTAAACATTTCTAATTAATTTCTGTGGTGATCTTACAGCGATGGTACGAAATGGATATCAATGGGGACCTCGATGGCCGATGGCCCAATCAGGTGGGTTTACCAGTTGATAAGTTGGCTGATTATATCTCTGCACTATCTGGCAAATTATCAAAAAATAAACTGACAATGTGTTGGCAACAGAAGTTCAATAAAATCCTATAACATAATGGTTTACAAACTGACGAACGTAAAATCCGTGTGATTTCACTGATGACGAGCCACGCTTAGACGCATTGTGGTAATTTGAAATTTAGCCCGAGGTTCAATTTATGCAAACACATTCAAGGTAATGTGTGGTTTTAAAAGGACCATGCATATTCTGTGTGGGCCTGGGTTGTTTATTATTCGGTTTGGGTCACACGTTCAAGTGAACATGTGACCTTACATTTCATGGGATTCATGAATCGCTGCTGTTTCATCGACAACATCATTTAAACAAATCCCGATTTCTTCTGGCAGTAAAGTTGAAGCAGGGGCACCCACGTTTGAGTTGTAAAAACGAAACACTCTAGATTTGGATGAAACGTGTTTCCAGCTCTGAGGGTTCAGAAAGGCTCGAAAAGGCTAGAAGCTCAACGAAATGGTGCTTGCATGCAGTAGTTAACTTTCGGTGCCAACGGAACACAAAGTTCGAAAGTATCCACAGACACAGTAACGAGTAACAGAACAACTTCTGTTTTGAAAAGTTTTAGGACTTTCTTACAGGTCGGTCTGATACGATAGTTTGATTCTGACTTTCGTTGGAACAGTTGCCTCAGTAATTAATACCTTGTAACATCTTTCCTTCTAAAGAGGAGTGTGAGAATGCCCGTCGTTCAGAGATCTAAATCAAAAGCCGATGAAGTTGAGTAGACACCGGTCCTAATGAAGTAGATAATCACTGAAAAGCCTTTCTCTAAACCAAACTGAGATGAGGGCCGTCCCTCTCGTGTGTAAGTTAGCTACTCTTGATGTAACCATGGGTACCACAGCATCAATTGATGGGAGTGCATAATTACTAAGGAAGAGCATAATTCAATAGACTAAAAAGTTGTTTGGTAACATTTAAGGCTAATACAAAAGCAATTGTAACAAACTAAGCGCTTCAGGTAATAACTGTTAGAGTAAGTTCGGCATACCGCTTTCAAAAGATTGCTTGGCTCTTCACATTGCATTGGATAACTTCGTTTGTTTGCAAGCAACCATTATTTTTATTCGCAATTGCTTACACGACAACAGCAAGCAATTTTCAACAAAATGTCTGTTCCGTAAAACTTTCAGGGATAAATTTTCAAATGATTTATTTAGTGCCCGTTACTTACCTCATATCCCGGTGCTTTCGCCCTAACACGTGATTTCACCGGTTTTCTTATGTTGTCATTTAGGTAATTCCACGTGAAACCATCCGATTAACCGAACCAACATCGGAGCCTGGAAAACGGAACTGCTGCAAGACAAAATGAATTCACAAACAATCAAAGATTTCTGATTTGATCTAAAACACTTTCCATCGATCAGTTCCAGTCTTAGGAACAGAACGAAACAACCAGTATTTGTGTATGGTATTAATACATAGGCGCACACACACACACACACACACTTTCTTTTCAGTTTCAGACAGTCAGCAAGCAATGAACGTTCACAGTGCACGAAAAACACGCTGGCTTGCAACAGAAAGAGATGTGACGAGAAGCGAGAAAACAATTTGTGAACTCAGCTAAGAACGCACAAACATTGTTTTTATATTTTCTGACATTACATAATGTCATTTTTGTACTGAATAGATTAAAGAAATGTGACGGCAATTGATAATCAAACATATCCGGTCTTGTAAAAAAGTACTCACTGCCTTACGTATTGTCACTGACAGAAGAAAACCAAACAGCTGACATCTGCCTGTCCGTCACAAGCAAGTCATGTATCTTCAATACCTTTTTTGTTTTTCTTCTTGCGAAAACTGACTTTCTCCCTATTTTGTACAGTATCTTCAAACCAGACCTATTCGTTCATGGTGACTGCCATTTTTCGTCCACTTTGTTCATCTGTCCGCATACTCGCCAAATTCTGTTTTCACTCCTCCTCTTTTGCAAACGTACGAGACCCGTGAAGTATTGTTCTATCCGGAACTTTGCCCATACATTTTAAAACTGCGATTTCCCAAATCGGATTCGATCACATCACACCTAACGATCTTACTGAGGCAAATGAACAAAAATGGATAGCGTGTCCAAAGAAGTGGCTGTTTTCTTTTGTGATTTTATTTTCATTTATATGCGCTCAGTAAGATCACATAAACTGGGGCTACCGAGAGATGCGAGTCGAAAGTGCCACGTCGATACAGCCAGGTTCACGCGTTTAAATGCACCGAATTCCTGAGTGGATATAAAACTGAAATTCGTTTACTGCCAGCGTTCTATAAGAAAACGACAACGGTGTCAGAACCCAAATATCGCACGGTTTTCTCCTCATCGATTTATCGGGTATTTCCTCTAGGTTAGATTTTATAACTTCTGGAAACTGTCAGAACTGTCCGTTTTCATGCATACAGTTGGAGATACTTGTGTTTTGTCAATTTTGATAGTGGGGCAACACAAACTGATTACTTCTAAAATGTCAGAAAGTTTATCAATTAATCGATCACAAAGTCCGTCCATGTTTGTTGTTTTCGGGCCTATGCAGTGGATCATGAAAATGGCCTAGGCCAAAAGCTAGTCATTATCACGTGACGGATTATTTGTTTCGTACTATCAAGCTCTGTGGATAAGTTCTTATATTCATTAAGACTTTGAAAACGTCCACGAGATTGAAAAGTTCTAACCCCGTTCCAGGGTAAATGGGCTGCTTCATTAAGGCGCCTCTGAAGAATACACGTTAGTCATCTCGGATCCGACAGATTTGAAATATAGGTCATAAACAGTTGTTTACGTGAACTGCCCACTCATGTTTTATAAGATGGCTTCAGCACTCAAAGTCTAGACTTATCATTCCAGCCGGTCCTTAAGAAAAAAAATATCCACTGTGATAACAACTGTGAATTGACCGTCACCTGCGATCTAGCACAGCTGCAATAAATACTATTTATTCAGCACTGTTTCCCAGGTACTGGGTCCGCACGGTTAAAGTGGAGTAGCCTCTGGTGAGTTCTACAGAAACACGGGAAGAAAGGCACACCTCCAACCATAGGCTGACAACATAACGACCCGATTCAAGAATGCTTTTGATCTTTATGATGACAGAAAACAGATTAAACACGTTTAAGGCTTGACAAAGTTCAAATCAATCAGTGTACTCACAAAAACCGACAAAATCAACACTCATTAACTTCATTAAATTATTAAAAAATATCTATTCACTGCTCCACCACCTTGAAATGTACACAGATAGTTGGATTGTTCATAAAGAGTGAAATAGCAAAGTTATTCGACTTTATCAAGTGGTGTTTTGAATAACAGAAATATGCATCCTGTGTGTGCTGGAATTCCCATAGGGCAGTAGACAATTCCTTCACTTTACGGTGAGTTTTATTCTTACTGCGCAAAAATCTTGCTAGCATGATTCCTTTCGCACGGAAACTTAGATCGTTATAGCCATGCTCGAGGTAGCTTTCAAGTAAATTGTCGAAAGAAAAGTGCTTTATCATGAGTGCACATTTCGTTTCTTCATTCACACATCATCTTTTTGTTGACCCTTCAACGTTTAGTGACAATGCATATTTATTTTAACTAAAGTGGTATTTCTGCTGAAGCTGAAGTTTTTCTTGCTGTCCATTTGAGATAGGCTTTCTTCATATGCATATGGTAGTCAAAATAGCCATAGTTTCAGCAATTAGTGGTTTGAAAGATTTCAATCCCTTGCGAAGTTTCCAAGCATGCAGTAATACTCAAGTCTGCCTGTTCCAAATTCCCGCGCACCGAATTATCCCGACATATTGATAGTAAGGGCCAAATATGAATAACAGACTTATCTATCAGTCAGTGCCAACATCCAGTTTAATAGGGAATACTGCTGGGTCGATGAACATACCAGCTCTCTGAGTACCTGGCAGACGGCAGATTAACGGTAATCGTCCGACGCTAATCCGCCCTAGGCTTGAATCCCATTTCAAACAGGCTGCGTCAGGCTTATATCGGAACTGGTGAATGAAATGCAATGCAGAATTGTCATGGCATTATCTTAGATGTTGAGTGACGAGTCATTTACTTAGGTATTTGATTCTCGCACTACCCAAACTAATCTGACTTAGCAAGGAGGTCAACATCATTCACCGGCTAAACTGACAACACCGGTAACTAGATAATGTCGAAAATCTGTCTTTGTAAACTCGACATTTCGGTAAGGTGAATGGGAAACCGAGAACACATCAGACCGTTCAAATCGATTCTCACAGTCAAGTATGTCGCAAGTATTCGGGTTTTCGTGTTACCACTAGCGATTTCAGGAGTCGCCGGACCGTCAGAGGATACATACACCAGTCTGGCACACCCCGTGGTCCAAAAGACACATGCCCCCTCCCTTGGAAGGCCGGTGAGTGCGAAAGGCTTATTTTTTCAGAGGAGGAGTTTGTCTCTTACATGAGTTGCACAAAATCGGCGTTAGCATTGCCGTGGTTCGCGGGCCACTTTCTGGCCAAATGATATAATACCCAGACTATGAAATTCCTCGAAAAAGGTTCGACCAAACTTAACATGATTTCGTTCTTTGCCCATCCTATGGACCTATTATCGAGAGACACAGAACAACCGTTTTCCGTTGTGGTCGTTTTCCGAATAGGATAAATGATTTTTGCGGACATCAGGCGATTGTGGTTAGGGTGCACACATTTGTGGGAATAAGGAGCTTTTTATACTTGTCAAATGACTTGGTAGACAAGTACCACGTTCGTGCACGTGAGCAGTATGAGTGTATGCGCATACATTTATTTGAGTCTTCATCATTCTGACAAACATTTATTCACTTTCATTCAAAAAGAGTAATTGGTTTTTAGAATCTTTTTGTACATATCAACGAAAAGCATTTTGACAGGGTTCCGAGAACAAATTAAACATATCCCCATTGATTAACGTCGAAGTCCGTCACTCAGGGATGTTTTCTTTCAGGAAACTAGCAATGTAACGACGCGTAACATCACTTCTGGTGTCGCTTCTGTTTCGTTTTTTCGACCTGCCATCTCCGCATCGAAACATCTCCCGAGGGCTTAACACGTCGTTCGACTATGCAGATGTCTAACCGAACGCTGTTCCCCAGTTGATGCACGTGGGCTTCTGGTACCTGCTGATCCCCAGACGTATCGAAATGGCTGATGTAGGTTGCATCTACTTCCTTAAGACAAAATAACCCACTAAGGTGCGTGTTAAAGCGCTTTACTATTTGGTTTTTTGGAAAGATGGGATGGATGCACCGCACAGAGCATCAAGCTCTTCACCAACCTACCTGCACAGGACAATATCTCCCGATATTGCGATGCTTGAAATGGCAGCATATGATTTGAATTTTTAACGTCTTCTCCTCACAACTTTCTGAAAAAACATTTTTGGCTTATCCATATAGATTTTGATTTTGGGTGGTAACCAGAAGTCCTAACTTCTAAAATCGCATTGAATGACAGAAAATTCTGAACCTAGTTGGGGTGGACCTAGCCCTTCATTTTAATCAGCTTGAGAGGAATTCAAAATTGTGTGTAAAACCGACTTAGAATGTTTGTGATGACTGAAGGATTATTAAACTTCAACAGCAATATTCCTTTCTGTTTCTAGTGTCTGCCAGTCGGATGTGCGAAACTTGCAAATTTGATACTGAGCCCTAGTTACAGTCTAAGTGGTTTGGGGCCACGGGTTCATCACAACCTTGACAGGAAAGCTAGGCAACAAACGACTAATTTTTTTTTGAAAGTTTCAACTTTTCTACTTTGGCTCTTTCAAAACTAGTTTTCCGTGGATTGAAGCTCATGACCAAATTTGGTTCTGCTCAAAATGAGGCTGAACATTATTGAAAAATACCCATCTGACTGGTACAAAACTTGTTTTATTTCAGAATCAACTTCATTCAGTCATAGGACTGATCGATAAAGTTTCGTTTCGTCAGGTAAAAGAACGCGTCAGCTTATCTAAAACTTTCTTATTTGGGGTCTTCTGGTTACTGAATGGCGTTCGGTTATTAGCACAGCCCAGGGATTGACCGATCCCTGGTATGAGCGGTAACGTTATTTCCTGCTAGGAATGAATAACAGTGATTTGCCGCCATTGGAAAATTGAACTTTGCCACGAGGCATTTTGTGAAACTGACGAGGCAGTGGATTCCAGAACAGAGCGGTGCATCTCAACTACTGTTTACGGACACATCTGGTGTGATAATTATTGTGTCAGCATAAATCTGGACGCCAAAGTCCGCTTTAATTCGTCAAGTGACGATTGCAATTGTTCCGACCAAAGCCATTTGATATCCGGTTTCATTAAGACAACCTTTGTCCTGGCATATTCTAGGTGAAATCGTTACGGTCATTCGAAATAATAAAAGGCAAATGCAACTCCGTTTTTTCATGAACCCAGAGTTTTGGCCTTTTTGGAAGGAATTAGCCGATGTTCCTCTTCGTCAGTGTTAGATTCAAGAAGCTGGATGATTAGAAGGAAGAAATTTCCTTGATGTTTTGCACGACATGTGATCACGATAGTACAAACAGCAGTAAACTACTCAGCAGAGGGTTTAATTAGACAAGTACTATTTGGAAGGTCTTTTAGTTTTTATCGGAAATATGTGTTTGGGCTCTGGAGTGGCTCGGCGACTGCATCTACTGCCAGCTACTTCTATTTGCCTATAAATCCGGGTGGAGACAAGGAGTACAAGCCGGGTGGTGTACAACAGTATGGCAGTAGCACCTAATGCCAATGAGATGCCATGGTTCGATGTTTCACACTACCAATGATGGCATGGCCAAAAATGGTTGCCGTATTTTGCACGGTAGCAAATGCTTTTCGAAAGTTAACAGAGACGGATGTTTGTTACAGGATTTGTAACCAAGTCAAGTTTCTCAAAATTCGCATGCCCAGTCCAGTTAGATAGAAAAACAGTATATGCGTCTCTTCCAATACTTATTGCTGAGTTAGGTATGGGCTATCCATGGGGGCATTCAGACCGTGAAGGATGATTGATAAAGAGCATTGCACCACATCTACCGCGTGACGTTGTTTAGTGAAAGTTGATTGGTCAGCCACAGTTTTCCATCCTTTTATAACTAGTGTTCTCCAAGTGTCCAGCCCAAAATATGATAGGTAAAAAGAAGCAAATTTGCTCTATTATGAAATTGTGATAGCAAAACCTAGTTCAGGTGGACCATGACTACCACGGGTTTATCATCACATTTCCAGGAATATGACCCAAGAAAGGCTCCGTAATCGAATATTCTAATGGAATAAACGTGGCTTAGAATAGTGTTAAAACTACAAACCATTGGTGCACGGCTTGCGTTTGTTGAAAATGTCAAGAAGCTTACGAAATCGGAAATTTTTATCGTCAAGGTCTATTGTAATAGCGCATCTTCCAAGTGAACGCTGTCAGGATTTAATTTATACAATGGGAGTGAGAAAAACAACAACTGGTATCCGATGAACACAGCGGTCATTAGAATAAACAACGATTGTTCGGACAAACGAAAAAAACAATGAAAATCAGAGTTAGCATAAAAAGTGGTAGGACCTGGCGCATTCAACGGGAGGTGCTATAAAGAATCTATGGACAATGAACCGCGAACGCGATTTTGTTTACCTGAATAATGTTTTTTTCTTTCATCTGTTCGGCTTGCAGTTGATTAGTGTTTTTGCAATTTCCAGGACTAATTCAAAAATTGGAATCGCACGCACGCTAGTTCGTTACACAGATGCAAGCGACACTCCCCAGAGGTTTATGTTAAAGCTTACGGACCAGTTACCACGAACAGTACCTCTCAAGAAAGAGTGTCGGGATTTTGCCTTTTATGAATTCGAATGGAATATTACCAGAAAATTTCAGGTAGCAGTTCAGCTGGCTACTTTCCACAACAAAACCTTTAAATGGTTACTGTGGCTTGATTTCTTTATCGGGCATGGGGTAATCATAGAAGTGAGATGGCCCAGTTTGGCTGCTTGCCCAATTTTCAGTAATGCTGCCTACTTGTGATCATCGGAGACAATGACACTCTTGTGACCAAAACACAAAAAAGAGCTGAGGTTATGGCTAACCCGTGGGTCACACAGCTCAATTCATAAAGCCGGCACTTCATTCGAATATTTTACTGTTTCTGTCTGAAATATGGCCTCATCTACACCGGTCGCGAGCCATCTGACCACCGGTGTGATTAGTGAGATCGTGTCTCAATTCTCAGCCCACCGTTACGAACCTGTGGAAGTGATGTACACCTGCTTCATGCTTATTAGGAAACATTAGCATTACTTATCACCCAGAACAAAAGATTGTGTGATTAGACGATGGGGGTCGATTTTGAAGACCTTATTGTACATGGGCTGCACACAGATTTTATCTACCATGGGAACCGAGTATTTCGGCAACCGGTGGTCATACAATACCAAGAACGAGTAAGTGTGTGACAATTAAGTTTGTTAAACGTTTGAGGGCATACCGATGAGGCCTGGTAACTAAGACGTCCGGACCATAGTCGTTTGTCCAGGGTTAGTTTCGCGATTCGGGCCCGGTCAATATGCACTACAGATAGTGGCTGCTCATAAATCACTCCGTGTATTCGTTTAGGGGCTTCAGTGTAACATTTATGTTGCCATCTTCGGAATGCATTCAGAGTATGCTAGACGTACGTTTGAATCGACAGTGAGCATAGCTTCTTTTAAAATAAATTACCTCAAAAAGTACGCCGCCTCACCACGTGGTCACTCCAAATTTTTGTAATATATTAATTTTTGAAATAGTTGTGCATCACACTAATGGCTTTCAACAAGAGGTAGATTGGCATATCAACGCGATGAAACTTGTCCTAACCAGACTGAATATCTCCGTACTGATTAATCCGAAAATGATTATTGTTTGTTTGCAAATTATATAAGAAATTGAATGTGAGAAAATAGATAATAATCTGTGCAACCGATCCGCTTGTTCGCTTAAAGAATTAGTGAAGTATCTTCTTCCCCAGATATCAGTTGAATTGACAGTACGGCTCTGATGTCCTTGTGTTACTGTTGGTAAAAGAAGCTCACTACTGGCACTGTTGAAATGGCAAGAATAATTCACCATGTGATATCATCATTCAACTCACCATTAGGAAACCATGGAAGCACTGTATAGCTGTTTCATTCTTGTTAGGAATCATCAGCAATGTATATCCACCGCGCTCGAACTGGGACGCGAACCCGGGACGAACGATGCTGAGTAACCATTGTGTTACCAACGGTTTGTTCAACTTCACCACATCATGCTGTTGCACCTAGCAGTCACTGATTCGAATAACGTGTCCACGGGCCGCACTGATAGACAATTTACCTGCAGGTAGCCTAAGCACGATGAAGGCTTTGGATATGACCTACCGAGCTTGTCTACTTGGCATGTTAGTTCAGATCCTGCCCTGTGGCGTAATGGCTAAGGCGTTCAACCCAAAATCGTTCGTCCCGGGTTCGCGTCCCATTTTCGGAGAGGTAGATAAGCACTGCTGGTGATTCCTAACAAGTAGGAAACAGCTGTACAGTCTTTTTCATGGTTTCTTAGTGGTGATTTGAGCGGCGATACGACATGGTGAATTATTTCATGAAAAATTCCAATCTACTATTACCACAGGACAAGAATCGCTTCAATTTGATTCACACTACCTTTAATTGAGATGAGTAGCATGTCTCGAAATTTGGGTATCAATTAGAGTGAGAGAAATATGAAAAATGGACCGGTTTGTAAATACCGGGCTGGATTTAAAGCCGTAATTAGTCCAGACACCATTAATAACGCTTAGTCTCATCTCCAATGAAGTATTTAAAGATCTACTGTTCAGGCTTGATATCTGAACCATTTTTTGTTGAAGTTACCACGCCGACCATATTCGTGTTAGTTTTACGGAAACACCATTTTATCTTTTTATCTTTTAATTTCCTTTATTAATGGAGGAAAAATTTACACCATTCCTCGTGAAGGAGGCCGCAGCCGATAGAGGGCTGCCTATTAGGGAAGTTGGCTGGTGTTGGGTTGATTCGAATCCGCAGCCTTCACGTCCAAACGCTACGACCTTACTCACTTGGCAACCTCTACGTCAAAGATAAAATCATCCCGTACTACAGCGTCACAGTATTGCGAGCCTTGCTCTACTTGCTCGCAGGTTTAGACCTCTCAGAGATAACTGAATATTTTGGGCCTCATTAACTCTGCGATCTGCTTTGATACTTGATATTGATTTTGTGACATTTGCTTGGTTGCTCACCGGAATCTCATTTGAATCGTAAGGATCATGAATAAATGACAAGTCCATTTAAGAATAACATGGTGATTCGTCGAAGAATTTTCGTTGGTCAGGCAAGGCTAACTATCAGAAAGGAGACACAAGGCCCCAAAGTATTGGTTTTTCTTCGCAGTAGTATGTTTTGCATATGGATGTCTGAACAAAATCTTCCCGGAAGCACACGACTGGTCTCACCGTTATTGCCGCTCTTCAGGTATGCGTACTCCGTATTCTTCTGTCCAACTATCCCTATACCAGTGCGAAACTAAGAAAGGAGCTCAATAGTATGGGTATGGTTGGACAGGAGTGTATTAGGTACGCAGACCTGGAGAGCGGCAATAACGGCGAAACCGGTCGTGTGCTTCCGGGATAATTTTGTTCATCCATCCATAGGTGAAACATACCAATGGAAAGAAAAACCGATGAATTGCTTGGTTACGTTGGTTTTATCGCATTTCAGTTGTGCATAGTTCCGAGTGTTCTTATACGTTCGACAGTTTTCGTCATCGAATCACACATAGCGCTCGGCTAACTCTCCTATGATCTGTTCTCACTCATAGTTTTTTGTCGGCACTATTCCCGTCTCATGATACGCACAAAATGTTTATGGGATATAGTAATTTTCTCGGGTTTTCTTTTCCTCTCCACTAAGGGGACTTTGCCAACGGCGTCCTCCGAATCTGGTAAAATGCTCAGCTGGGGAGTTACATACCGGACATCAACATAGTGTTCGCGCTATTTGTCATGTGATGCACGCAAGCAAATGATTACATCATGAGCAGATTAGTTAGATCTCCTGAGTGGATCGATTTTGTCCCAACAGTAAAGAGCTAGCACGAATTCCCAAAGCGTTCAGACAACGTACGCTGTACAAATAAGAATGCTGGGAATTATTTCGAGTCAGGTTCGCCTGTGCCGCGTTGGTTGAGGAGCGACTGGTACCCGCAACGCTAAGAACATCGTCGACTTCTAGAAACAGCCAATTTAGAGGAAAATTAAATCTCGTAAGTTGGTGTAATACGGGAAATAGGACTATCCTGTCCCCCTGTTGAAGGAACACCAAAATTCGATAGCAGTAGCTTGATAAGTTAGATTCAACAGTGCAACCACGATCCACACGTTAATCTGGGAGTCGATAAAGTGAAAATTTCCTAGAGCTAATTTAGCCTGCAGTAAAAACCACTGTTTCAAAGCGCGACAACAACGCAAGTCCCATCCAACCAGAAGGTTAAGAAGAAAACTGGGAAGACATATGCCTTTACATAACACTTCCCAATCTCTGGAGTTTATAAAACGTCCGGGTCAAGAGTTAGGACAAAAAATCAATAATATTGATCAACAGAATGACAAGCAACGCGCTACGAATAGACTTTGACTGTATAATAGTTGTCATGTTTAGTCCTTTTGCACAAAATGCATGTTCGTGATACTGAATAGCTCAGTGAAATCACTCGAATAGACAGGAGTAGGGTGAGATGAGACTAGTATGCGGTCCTGGTCACCAAACTTTGCGTTTAACTCACAGGTACTTTATCGTCAGTCGAGGCGACATCGTCGGTGGATAGACGCAGTTAGTAATGCTCTCTGTTTATAGCAGGAAGAAAACAAATTCGAGTGATTACGGTCTATCCAAATGGGATACAGACGCCTGCGGTGGACCGAATAACCAGGTCGTGGCAGTGCATTTAAGTATTTATTTCCATAACGCTAGTTTCGTTGACATCATGCGGTCTGCCGACCACTGCAGGGGGCATCTTCGCGTTTAATGTGGTCGTTCATATGTCATACCTGTTCGATCCTGGGTTGGGCATGTTCTGTGCAGATGGTTACCACAGACCGAAATTTACTACCTGCCCAGAGAATACTAGCAGTCTGCCTTTGTCCTGTCTGTGCGGCAACAGGCAAATGGGTGATCTACCGTCCCTTGGAAAAAAACCTTCAATAATTTAATGAACTTCCGTTTGGCGCACTCGACGGTTCCATCCTCCTATGATTAGCACGATCTGGTGTGTATCTCGTTTCATCTACGAGACTGGCACTGCGGATCAATGCAGGCTTTTGATGCTCGTCCCTTTGTTCGAGTGGACCAAATTGGTCGAGCCCAATCGACAGATGCCAGCTCTTCCATCCGAGCTAGAAACAGTCAACAATTTGGCTGCAGAGGAGGGAACGGCTTCACATTAATTAGTGGACTAATCAACAAGCGCACACTGCATCTGTGCTTCAAAAGTGGAGGTCCGGCTGTTTTTACCAGTCGTCTACTTGAAACGGCCCGCAGTAACTGGCTGCGGCAGCGCACAACGTCCCGCTCCACAGTTTTTCAGGCAGCTAAGTGCTCCTCATATCTTGAGAAAATCCTGAATGCCGCGCCGTAGCAAGACTGACAGAAGGGCATCCACACATCATGTTCCCATTTATTAACATCTGCGCGGACTAGCTCAGTGTGCAGCGTCGTTAGATCCACTAGCACCTTAGATCGCAAAATACTAATTTTGGCCAGATAATTTGATCCATATTGGAAAAAATCTGCATTGATTACAATTTTTAAAGAGTCGTAGTTTCTCCCATAAGCTGGAATCCGCCCATTCCTGACTTGGAGGCTTTCGTTTCCCGATAGAATTCGTTCGTGAATGACCACAGTGTCTCCGCTACTCAATTTGCCGCAGTCCAGTGTTCGCTGATATCTTCGAAAAGACTGAGCAACGGCACGCGGCCGACAGGGACAGACAAATTTGCACCATGACCTTTGACGAACCGTCCGGACATTGCACCAGTAGTTGCGTGACGCTTACTCACATGAGGTCCTTCTTCTAAAGTTTCAATAGTATATGCGCCCAAGACCATCTTGAGAATTTGTTTTCTCATTAGGTCTTTGGATATTTTATGAAATAGGTTTTGATTTTCGTGAATGTGGTTCGGGCTATTTAAGTGTTCATCCAGAATTGCTTTTTGCTATTTTTGCGTGTTGGGAATTCTTCCAGGTTTCATTGATTTTATTTTCCTAGTTTTGCGATTGGATAAACTGTACGTAGTGACGTCATCCGATAATCATTCTGCCACCTTCCCCTTGTTTAGTCCGCCTTGTCTTGGATGATAGTCAGCCTTCCTTTGTTAGCCAATAGGATGATTATTCTTTTGACTTCGTTTGTATTGGTGAGTGTGGAACTCTGAAGTCATATTTAAATGAATTGCTTGATGTTGATGGTTGAGATGGCTTCCGAGGAAAACCGCCTTATAAACGGCAACTTAACGCTGAGCAATACCTGTTTTGTCATGTATGTCAGAAGTTCCAGGAACGTGTGTTTCAATGGGGGGGGGGGAATTTCTTGATGTCTTTAAAACTTAATAACTAAACCTCACCAAAATATGGCTGAATTTTGGTAAATAAATTTGTTTCATTAAAAATCTACAATTGGCAATATACCTCGTATTATTTATCCATCCGAGTTCGATGTGACAGACCGCGACATATTAGGTATATCATACACCAATACATTCATATAAACATGCGCATGCATGAGGCATATTAAGGGTTCCAAAAATCACCTTGGTAATATTTTACCAAATAGGAATTATGAATTACAGTTATAGCATCCACCAACGGAGTAATGCAATAATACCGCGAAGACATAAGTACATAAAATACCTAATGGTCATTCCCGCACAACCTAAGGAACATAAACGCCTAGGTTTCCGTCGAAAATGACTTGATTCAAAGTGTCCATGGTGGTCCTTTTCTTGGTTTTGTCTGTTCGATATGCTTTGCTGTCACTGAAAGCAGTTAAACTGAGTAACCAGTAGTGACTGTTCCAGTTAGTTCGTGAAATTCGATTACCAGACAGAAGGCCCGGTCGTATGGGCTGAATTCGATGCTCGGATTTTCCAAGGTATTTAGTTCATGGATTCCAATACCAGTACATTATTGGCGGCTATCCAAAGTTGACATATTACTGACCTCGATGAATTGTTTGCATCGCGCTCTCCTGCTGATTATCATCTTCATATGCAACAATTTACCTCATTTTCAACCCAGCTGGTATCTTTCTCCTGTGTTCTGACAAAGCTCACTCAGGCCGCGATCGATATATAGAAAAAATGAACTGTTATGTTGTTTGGAACAGCCTATTAGAATGATATGTCAAGGAAATCACAAAGCTCATATTACAGTGTCAGTCTGTTATTATAGTATTCTGATTCGACTACGAGCTGCACGAGAAAGTCGAATTTATCTCCTACTCACACAAGTGGCTGAGTGCACGTCACCTATGTTGGCTTGAGTAACCAAAACACGTCACAAAATGTTTCGTCGCTTTTGCTAAACTCCTCCAATCTATTGATGAAGAGGATCGTGAAGTATCATCTCACCTTATCATTTGTCCTTTCTCACCGTCTAACAATGTTTCATTTGTCATCCCAGATATAAAAAGGAAGTCGCATGAAAGAAAACAACCACTGACAGGCACCTTTTTTCCTGATTCAGTGAGAGTGTCCCTTCTGAATGCTGAATATTTCGTTTGTTTTCGAACCGTTTAAATTCACCGTCTGTCGTCGTCTACGGCAGTTTAATGATAATGGTACGTGTTTTTCCGCTGTGGTCAAGGGACAAAATCCTTACAAACAAACAGGAGTGTACTATCATCTGTGGCCCAGTGTATAAAAGGAAACATTCAGACAATCTATGTCGACCCTGCATCTCCAATTCAAAACATTTGGGTGCTTTTTGTCCCTTGGTCTTGCTGGGCCCGTTATTGCCCGGAACGGACTTAAGTAAACAGTCATTTGAGTTTCCGAAGCAGAGCGGACAAGTTGCTGGAAAACTCAAGACAAACCAATACAGCAATACTCTGTGGAGTGCCTTCCTTCCCTGGGATATAACAATTTTTCATTTTCGACTAATCAGTGATTTTATGCAAATCTAAAAGTAATTTATATAAAAAATCAGTGGTATTGTTTTTATTTGAGTGATTCTTCCATGAACTTCATTTCTGATAACCTGAGACGATGCGGTGATAATAACCGGTCAAGGATAGCCAACACGAATTCACGATAGGCGACCTCTTGTTGTTCAGGGTCAACTGTTTTTTATCTATCCACTTTTCAGCGAGCAGTCGGAGTGGGTGAACCAAAAGAATGTCTGATGAAACCGTATTATTCGCAATTGCAATTTGTTGCACCCACTAACTTGATCCGGTTGAGTGAAGACGCAGAATGTATCCCGAGGTTAGGGTTATAAAAATTATTAATAAATCCCAAAATTTCTTGGCACACCAGGTTTCGCTGTGTTCACCTTGCGGAGAATGAATAGCACGGTGCTTACCTCAACTACTTGCGCTACATGGGGATAATAAAGCTTAGCTGAACACCAGGACTGTCCTCCCGTTTGGCAAATTCTGCAGCAAAATGACTGTCTTTTAGGTTCCCCCAAAAAAACAACCCAACTATATTTTATTTTTCGCTCCTTTTAGTGTTTTTCTCATTATCGGTTGCAAAACAAATAGGTCACGCTGCACTACTGGCCTATGCAAATTAGGTAAATGAAATGCGAATCTGTTTAACTGTCCTCGGGGAGTAACCTGTAAATGAAAAGAAGTACCTTCATCGAGAAAACTTTGATGGCGAATTCATCTAGGTTACGAACTTTCAATCCCATAGCGTGGGTGAGCGCACGCATTCACACACTCGTACACGTGGGCTACACCGGGAATTTGAGCATCATCTCCCAGTTAGGAAAGATTTGTGAATCAAAGTAAAACTGACTTGTTTTTTTGGTGCACTAATGTTCAAGACGGGGGAAGTTGAATACCAGGTGCATGAAATCAACTCAATATTCACATTCATACACTCTAAAAATGGGTACGATGGAATATATTGCATGGTTATTGAGCGTGTACACAACATTTTTAAACGATGGGAAAAACCAGTTTTCAAAAACGCCCTTACAGTGAATCATCCATCAAGGGTGAGCAAAACCATCTGGACTAAGCGGCAAATGGAAAGGTATGTAACTATCACATAAAGCATAGTATTGCAGGAGCACGGGAATTTGGGGTTTACACGTGGGCACGCGGATTCCTGGTAGCAAAATAATTTAGCTTTGACCCTTCTCCGAAAAAAGCAGTAGTTTATTTTATACCCAGACAAGTGATTTTTTCGTGACTCTAATAACTAGTCCTAATATAGCCAAAGCAAACGGTCCCCTTGCATTTCCATTTTGGGTCAGTCTTCTATTACTCTTTTGGGCATCCACAGTCGTTTGAGATCAGATACTACCTAGATTAGTAAAACTGTACTTTATATTACGTCGCACCATGTGATTCACTATTAGACATGCTTGCACGGTAGCCAGTGATTTAATAACCTGGGTCTTCGTCACTGAGGATGCATGTTTACGGATACGTTTGAATATCGGCCACAGAATGATAGGTGGATGATATGCTCGCCAAAGCTGCATACAACGTCATGCGTTCATGACTGTTTCGGCAGTATAAATATCGAGAAAATTCGTGGGTCCAGTAAAATTACTGCGAGTTTTATCATAGCAATGCTTGATTGGCCAAGAACCGTAATGGATTGCACAAAAGTTAACCAAAAGGCATCCTCGCCCCATTTATATCCGTGGCAATAAAGCTCGCGGTATATGATAAACTCTTATTGACTTGCTTGGGAATGTGGTTCGACGAATGATTTGTTCCAAAATTTCACAACTGTTTGGACTTGAAAAATCGGTTGGCGCGGTTATTCAACCGCCAAAATAACAAGAATTTTGTGCCCTACTAGGTCACCAAAGATCAAAACATACCAGTTTCTTTTGATAGTTCCGTGCGAGTTTGCGTCTACTGACTTGCTTTGTGGATAAAAAGACAAGGTAACCATGGTTGACCTGTTGCTGGTTTTCAAGTACTATTTGCTTGGAGATGTTCCAGAATGTGTTAACTTATTGCTCAAATAAATATGAATACTTGGTTCTTTAAGATCTAATGTTTCTGTATGATAGTGCGTTCTATGGGTTACGGCAGCTGATTTCGACGCATTGTTACAATCGAGAATGATTTCTGCTTGCCGATAACGAGCATTTAAGCCTACGCAATCAGAACCCCAAGCTCAGGCATTGCAAGTCAATGCCACCTTGGGTCCGAACATTACCCCACTTACTTGTCTTGGAGTTATGAACAATCCAGGCTACCGAATGCTAATGCAATGAATTGGTTCCAGCCTGGAAGCAATTACAAATTTTGTTTGGTTGAATTCTTCACTCTGCTTTAAAAGAAAATAAAGCGATGACTACATCAACTGTACGGTCTGTCATAAGAATCGTTACTTGGCTTGTCGTGAACTCGGACTGCCGTTCACCAAGGGTGAGTTGGTCCCGAAATGATCCCAATTGGTGACAAGCTTATCGAAGTGACGAAGACGTCGGGTTGAGCGATACGGTCGGCACGTTAGCAGGTCTGATTTTTAGTCTCATCTGTTAGCGTCAGCTTGCTATACTACATTTGCAGTATTGGATTGATCACGGTACCCCGGATGCGGAATTGGAAGACGAACCCTCAGACACGGAATTTGCGGGCGGTGGTACTGATTCGAACGCACGAACTCCTGGCAAACAGGGAAAGCCGAGTGGAAACGTTTCTTAGGGATGTAGTTGTCATTTCTGCACAAATGGTCGAAAGCCGCATTACCGAAAACAAAACGGGACCACAGTCCCACATACACCGACTGTGACAGTCAATGCAGACGGTGCTGATGGTTCTGCAGCGACCGAGGATGAGAAAGATCATGCTCCTTGTTTGGTCTATAGTGCTTTGTTGAGCTCGATCTACGAGGGTCGATTGTCTGGACATACACGACCGTCAACACAACTGACCGAAGGCGCAATGGACGAATGGTCCAATTTGGAGTCAGCACGGTTATGTTGCCCGATCGACCACGCGAGCTGCCGAGCGTCGACACGGTTTGGGTTGAAAGTCTAGCACTAAAACATTGGGAATTTGTTTGCCTGGTGTTTGAGTTCCAGATATCGCTCTACAGAATGATGAAGATCTGGTAGCATGGCTGGATCGTGTCGATAGACAGCTTCAGACTCCATCGGCAAGACAGAGTTTCGAACAAGAAGACTGGAGGCGGTGTTGCAACATGCGTAAACTCCTTCTGGTCTGGGAAATCCGAAGTTGTTTATACGTACTTTCTCAATAGAATTGACTGTCTCGTGACACAAGGTTATCCCAGGCATTTTCGTCATAACAGCACTATCATAAACAATTTTTACATTGCCTCCTTTAGCTCGCAACGAAATATTGCACCTTTTTTCGACTCTTTTCTAGTGTTCATTGTTCCTCTTCTTGAGGATAATCTGCATATTATTGTAGGCGATTTTAATAAAGCATCTGCCCTACCACTGAATGTGTTTGGTTTGACTGACCTCTGCGTTTCTCCCACCAGTGGCGGTTCCATTTTAGATAGAGTTATTACCAACCACCCTGATTTATTTTCCCTGAGACTGCGTGCCCAATTTCAAGTAGCGATTATTTTTGCTTCTGGTAAGGCCCAAGATATACTCCAGGTCAGCATTCCATTCCCTCAGGCGAACAAATCAAATCCGAGTTCGCCTCCGCAACCCTTCGCGCAACAACCTTATTCTTCCTCAGAAATCCCTTTCGATCGCATCTACCTGTTTCTCTTTTAAACCCCTACTCAATGACAATGTCAAACTTTTCACAGAGACAGTCAACGCAATTTTTGATATTTGCTGCCTCTCAGAAATACTGTTCGTCTCAACTGGCCGTATTTCCACCATGAAACTGAAATCCCTAAGACGGTGCAAGCAGCACTTCTACAAATCTCGTAATAATTCAAGCGTGCAATATATTTACAACCGAATAAAAGCGGAAGTCCAGCGCACCGACATGACGTTCGCCAGCCAACTGCTGAGTTATAACAACAATCGGTTCCTGTTTCAAGGCAGTCGACTGCTGTGTAGGAAGGAGAAGCATATGAAAACTTCTGCGGATGTTGACAGCATCAATCGTGCTTTCATCCATCCTTCGACCTTTACCCCGGTCATATTTGGTCAGGGTGTTGATATGACA
>LUCM01010038.1:281934-372591 GCA_008360955.1 Fasciolopsis buskii
CCCCAACAGTATCAAAATCGTAAGTGGTTCACGACAGCAGTGAGGTTGACTACCAAGCGGTCAGCAACTGGGATGATTTGGAACTGCTCCAATGAAATTCATACCTGAATCAGGAGAAGAATTTACTTGCAAACCAGTATGAAACGCCTTGTAGCGAAACTGAATGGATTCAAAAATTCATGATAGAAACAGCAGCAACATTAGGCGAATAGTTGTGGGGAGACCTTTAGAAGAAACAGGTTGACGAAAAGATTTTCTTCCTCTAGACAAAAATGGACTAAAAAGAGATTAGGGAAATTTTCAGGCATGTCATGAAGAAGGACCAATTTTGTCTGTCCATTGGTGTGTGGTCCATAAATACGACCTGGTGGGGGAAAAACATGGTGGGATGAAGAACATAGCAAAAGTTATTTTCCAGCCCACAGTGATCTCTGTGTCATCGTGTTGCCTTCGAACAGCAAATGCTTGTACGCTGGCTTCCACTTCACCACGCTCTTTCTGCGAATCCCTCCCCCAGGTCAGGATAATCTTATCGGCCAGTCCACCAGGATAGTCATTCCCGTTGAAAATGTTCTCATTATTTGGGAGTTTCGCTTCAGGAATGTCTTCGTTGTTTATTCTCTTTAACCTGCATGTGAGGTATATGACTAAAGTGCTTTCGATTATAAAGAAGTATAAAACACTGAAAATAAATGTCCAATGCTTTCTGGTAACTGAAATGGACTTTGTTCTCAAAAGCTATTCACCACTATGTCCAGAAATGATGCCTCATGGCTTGATTTTCTATTTCCATTGGCCTAATTGCACCGATCTGGAAATCAAAAAGTTTTTGGGAATGGATTAACCAGGCACAAAGTTTCATCCTCGTCATGTTAATGTCAATAGGGGTCATGTGCCAACAATCTTATTGAACAGATTTTAAAACACGTCGAAAAATGCCAACTACCAGTGAAACGATGAGAGACTCGATGCTTAAACTGGAAATTTTGGAGCAAATTCTGTTGTTGAACTTGAATTGGACATTGTGTGGACCAAATAACTGTCATTGTTTCAGTTCATCCATCGGGAATGAAGCACCAGCACGTGGATCTCGATATCTTCAGGCAATTGGTTGACATTCCCTACCATTGAAATCCTGGCAGCAGAGATTACGGTCATGGTCCACTCACGTTTAACTCTTTTACACAATCGACCAGCTGAAATATCTTTCCTTGTCATGCAACCTTTGTCAGATGGGTCCTATCGATTTTGTCAGTCACGTTACTTCTTCTAAAGCCTGATTCGGGAAATAGCACATATCACGAATGGGCCTCAAAGAAACTCCAGTTTTACTTATTTTCGGTAGACATCGCATTCTAGGAATACTAGTTCCCGTAGGCAGCTTCCGTTCCAGTGTAACTTAGTCTGTTAAACCCTTTGGTTTCAGACATCTTAGGCTGTTGGACAATCGGTTCTGTGCTTATTGTGTTTTATCTTTCTCCTTAATATGCAATTCAGAATTATTTCCATTTGATGACGACTTGTGGAATAGTGCGTCGGTGAGAGGCTCCTCCATGGAAGACCTAGAATAATTATTTCACTGTTGCTTATATGATGTCCGTTTCGGCTGTTTTTCAGTGACGTGTTGCAAGCAACGTTGACAGCATCAATTTTCAAGGAGTGTCTAACTGTCAGCCTGGGTCCGAGAAATGTCCACAATTCAAACACACTTAATTCATTTAAGTTGAAAATGGTGATGAGAAATCATCGTAATTTGCAACGCTGTCAGACTTGGTGACGAACGATAATTCACGCTTTGGCTATTTCATTTCCCACTTTCTTTAGTACAACGCCCATGTACTGTACGCACTATGTTTCGTCTGATTTTAGAAATAACCACATTTTACTGAACAACTGTACTTGGAAACAGGGAAACCCTAAACTTTGCTTTTAGAACGAATCATTATACTTTGTTTTGTTCATACGTTACACAGCTCACACGATGAATGACATCGACGACGGAATTAATCAATCATTACTCAGTCTACTGAACTGACGTTTTAATCAGCTACGAAAACGGGACAGTAGTACCTGTTATCAGCTGTCACATAAAGTACACGACTCGCGAGCTAAACATGCTGCCAAGCTCCCTAAAATCGAATTTAAGTTTACGAATGCATTCTGAATACGGGCCCAACTCGATGTGACGTTTCCGGGTTGCCATGCCGCACGGCCTGTTACTGAGCTGTCACTGTGACCCTAATGTCTTTTTGTGTGTGTTGGGATGAATTCCAGTGACAGAAGCTGCCCCAGTGGCTCGGATCGCTCAGTCAAGTTGTGCTTTGCGCACTTGAGTGCATTCTGCTTCATGGATTGCAGATATGAATTAATTTGTACGGGGTCATAATAGACGGACTGTCTGTATTGGCAGAAAGAGGAAGGAAAACAAACTAAGACATCGTGACAGGTTACTTTGGACAAATCGACAGAACCCGAACACTTTACGAATTCACGGTGCTCACGAAGCTTCTATCCCCAGGCACCGTGTGCTCAGGGCAGATCAGTATTCTTTTGACACAAGTACATATTAGTCAGTGAAATATAACTCATTTAGACTTCTGTCGAAATCTCATATCAAATGCCAGTACAAATAAATCCAATACTGCAGAGAATTTTTTCAAATGTGATGGATACCACCTTTTAAAACCTGCACAAGTAAGCCAAAGAAGTTGATCGCGTAAAGTGCAATCCTCCCAGAGAATTTTTGGCAAACTAATTGTTTTAAAGAGGCAGAAAAATAGTTCGAATGGGCCAAATGCATTGGAACTTTGTGCGTAAAGCGAATCGAACAAGCGTGGCAGTCTAGATTCTTCATTGAAACCCTTTATTTATCAAGAGATTAAAATTAAGTAGACTTTTTAGAATAACGAAAGAAGCAAAAAACACTAACCTACCACATTTAGAAAAGATAAGATGCTGTGCAGGTTGCTGGCCGCGGTTCGTAGTTGGCTATAACGGACAATTGAATGGAAAACAAAATATAACAAGAAAATGTCCTGCGAATTGAAACGGTAACAACAAAACCAAATGATTGTTTCGATTTCCTCATGCGCGTTTACAAAATGTGTCTGAATGTTAGATGAGGAATTGGAATAATCTGATCGACTTAGCCTTTTGACGAATTACTTTGTCCTAAGGTCAATAATTGAAACTAAATAATGTCAGTTTCATCTTTGTGGAACTGATCGATCTTCAAATACACGGGATAATCAGATCCTTGGAAATGGTTTTCCTTCGAACTCATATTATTCGAAAATCATTATTATGACATTACAATGAGTAGACAAGCACGAAAGTATGACGGGATATAGTTGTAAATGTCACTTGCACAAGGGTGGACCATGATATGTTGTGTGCTTAAATTGAAAATTGACATCTGAAAGAAAAGAAGACTTCTAGTAAAGGCTGGAGGAGCCCACTGACTAGTATGGGATGTACACCAACCCGGACCTCATTTGCATTTGAGGAAAATGAAAGACCAGTTTATATGATTCAGCCTGTTTGAATATCCATTGGCTTCCTTGATATTGCGAGACTCGAACTGCGAAGCTGCACTGTCCAAATTTCGCAGCTGATCAATATAAGACCGATTAAATGCTGTTCAATTTATACACAGGAGAAGATAGTTCACTCATCTGGCACCAGATACGAAAGGTGGAGGAAAAGACCTCTAACTAGCAAACCCATTAGTGATGCTGTCGATTTGCGACATACCCGCAGAACAAGCTGCATCCTTTCGGATCAAAGCTAACATGGACTGCAAAGAGGATCACTCAAGGTTGCAGAAGAAGCTTTTGGGTCTAGTTCTAATTAAGAGTTGTTTGCTGGATTTAATAAAATTCAGTAGTTTGGATTTTGTATGAAAAGGAGCGCTTAGTCCAACATATGCCTTTTCACAAACCTCTTAGGCAATCCATGGTGATGGGAGCCTGTGGAATAGTCTTAGAGTGAGAGAATTGCAAAGGATTGGGCCACATCTCCCAAGTTCCTTTTCCTGTGCAGGGAGTAGATACAGCTTGGTTGATTTCAATCCGTGGGAAAACATTTCATTCAGTGAAAAATCAATAAAATTGTCTGTTTGTGGAACAGAAAAGATGGGGAATATTGCCCCAAGCTAATAGCTTCGTGTTTTCATTTTTCAACACCTTTGGGTTGGTTCCTCAGTTTTGAAACTCGAACGGTAAAATTCGGTTCAGTCTGGTCACTGAGATACCGAGATGAAATAGGCACCCATAACTTTAAAAGTGAAATCGATCATATGACTGCAGCCACTGCGAGACGTAGATACTACGCGGCTGTGCACTTGCTGAAGCAACTGGAGTTACTCCGGATGATGTCAGTACAGAACGTACTTACCCGTTCAAATACAACTTTAAAAAATACGAGAGGCATTTTTTCAATGCCCTTTCATTCGCCCCTGTCAAAACCGATCCATCTTCCTTTGCAAATGACGAAATAGCAACGAAAAATATCGATAATGAACATCACAAGACAGCAATAACGACTGTTAATGAAAGATGGAATTCATCAGAATGTCAGTTATCAAAATTAATTACCTCCAATACTCACATTTTTAAGACAAACCATTTCTGTGATTCTCTGTTCTGTTTGACCCACTTAGAACTGCGTAGCAGTCAGTCCTAATGTAGTCTGAAGAAATTTGAAACACTGATCAGTAATAACAACGAACTGCAGCTTTTGCAAACAGTATCTTCACTAAGAATTTAATCATGATTGAAAACGCAATGGATTCGTCAAACCTGACAACGGTGGGAAACTAGTGCACTATATCAAACTAATTAACATGAAAACATTAATAACCATCCTTCTTACTAATCATGGATGTTGACTTGAGATTCGCGAACACGTTCCCCTCACACGCTACGCCCTGATTTTCGGCAGGTAGATGAGAACAACTCGCAACGACAATGTGAGCAAGATTCTGTATACTAATAGTCTATGTTTTCATCCAAATACTGGCTAATCAAAACAGTGAGTGAAGCTGAGTGAAAAACCTCTTGATGAAGTCATTTAATAACAATGGGCCAAATTACCCAGCAGACTAATTGTTCGTTGATTGCTGACCATGGAAAACCAATATGAACTAATTGGTTTTTGTCTGATAAATGAAAAGTCTTTGATGTGCATGTCTTACAATTACCTCTGAGAAGTGAGCGAGGATGACGATTCGTTCCGAGACGGACTGGAACTCGAAATTACCACTCAACATAGAAACTGTAGGTCAATCAATGAAAAGACGATCGGTTGTTCTGTGGTTTTAGCGGTGATATTAAAGTATTTTGTTTGCTGAATGTGGCTTTCCCGCTGATGTCCGTGAGAGCTAGTGCTTACAAAATGCAGACAGAAAGGATCGTTGACTGACGGGTGGGTATCTCCCCTATTGTTCAGGCTTTCCAAAAGTTAAATCACTTGCAGGATAATTACTCTGGTATGATTCATGTTAATCTAGCTCTCTTATGCAATCGCGCAACTTGTAGCATAAAGACCTTTTACTCTTTTTCTTAAGACTTACTCCTAACTCATCTACTTTTTTCCCGGCCGCAGGCATACGTGATTGAGTGGAGCATCAAGGAAGTGATCTTTCTCAATGAACCATTCAAGAATACCCACCTGTCACACTGATTGGTGTTTCACTAGTTTTGTATGTTATGGTACATCCTCAAACTCAAACCGTCCCCTGTTAACCTAAATGACAAAGTGCCTATCTTGTCAGATAATACATTAGGAATTCAAAACCCCGGCTATTTAATGCAGGGCTGATGACCCTCAGGTTATTTCAGTGCAATAGACGAGAAAAAAACTGTGGGATAAATGGGAACATCGTGCGATTCAATGTTGCTAAACTCAGTGGTTGTCCCTTGAGTATCTTTTTGATAAATCCATCTGACATATTATATCCTTGCCTGAGTTTCGTTGGTTATAGATTATAAAATCATTATTTCTGTTTAATTTGAAGGCACCCTATTTCTGATATATTTTCGGTCACTCGAAAGTATGATCTCAGTAAATATACACTAAGTCCCATTCACCACGGCGTGAAATCCAGTGTGGTGTTCCTAAGATTACTTTTAATTGGAAATTGGTGCTTTGAATTGGAGTTTGGTGCAACGGAATCTTCATACAAACAGTTGAATGGCAATAGTGGTAACTAGTGGATTTTGCCCAAGTGAATTTGGCGAACTTGAGAATGGATTGGTGTAACTGACTATCAGAATGCCACAAGTGACCGGCACATACGTAAGGTGATGTCGGTCCAAGGAGGAAATTAACTGAAGGTTTGCTACCGTTAGCGTTTTTTTTTCGTAGACGGTAAAGAAATAAAGTATAGAATTGAAAATATCCGCTTGCCTCATGAAGGGAAAACGAAATATCAGCAGGATTTAGAAGTTTCTTTGTTCGGTTGCACGTGGAACACCAACTGACATGCTCAGCTGCATGACACCGGAAGAAATCAGTGCACCAATTGCCAACTGAGGAATCTTCATCCATGACCATGGAAAAAATCGATGCTCAGTAATGGATCGGAAGTAAGATAGTGATCTGCAGTAAATATCAGGTGAGTGAAATCTTAGGCGGACGTTATGCTGTGAAACGCTGCTAGATTTTGGCCGGTAAATTCATTAGCTTGAAAGTAGGTGTATGCTAACGGAGTGAATTTTGCAGCCGTTGAAATTCCGTAGCAAGCTGAATCTAAGATAGTTGGATTGGTCTCTCCAGTCCGGTCAGCACATACTAGAGGCTGTTCAGTTCAGGTTGGCTGGTAGTAAAGTATAACACTTGAAATGATTATCTGAACTCAGATAGTTTAGTTTGAGTGAGTGGAATCCGCATTACTGAGCTCTTGATAGTCTTACAATAGTTGTGTAATCATTAGGGCAAAAGTAAATTAGTTTGGCTGCCCGAGATGCTCAACGGGGTTGAAAAAAAGTTAAGAAGTGTCGGACAACTGGAAAAAGAGTGGATTCATGTCCATTTGGAATTATCAAAGGAACTGTTTAAGTTAATACGATGCGGCAATTCTTCCACGGTAAATGGACTGAGAACCTCATATGACGTCCAGTGTTAAGCTGAAGTGAAGACAACGAACTACTGTTCTGGGTCACCCCTCTGTGTCCAGCGTCAGCTAGTGGGAATCGATCATTGGATTTCATTCATTTCAGCCGTCTCAGAATTATCCACACTTTGGAAATTTACAAAAATGCATGTTCACCGAGTTCAACTTTGTTCAGTTCGCCGATCGATTATACTTTTCGTTTTTTAACACCCACGTTATTTAGAAGGATCACAAACATTTTGACAGAGATTGATTTAGTACTTACTATACTGACCTCAGTTATTGAATAATTTTGCGGTGTTCTTTTATTTTAATTCGAGGACGATTCTTCTCTTGAATATTAAAGGACCTTGTCCGAAAATTTTTAATGTCATTTTTTGGGTCTTTTTGTTCAGTTCGACTACATATGCCAGCAACAGTCAAATGAGCATTTTTTCTAACCAGATGTTTTGAAGATTGTGGATTTCACAGGGTGCTTTTGACTAGCAGCTGCGGACCATTTCTAACTTATGGGGCAACTCAGAACCATCTTTAGGACTGTTATTGGAATAAATACATTAATTTGTTTTTAGGAACACGCAAATTAAATTTGCTCGGGTATACACTTTTGTGCTTTTATCGAAGTTATGTATGAGTGCCCCAAAGCAAAGTTCCATACGTACCACTTTATTGATGTAAATATCCATGACAACGTTGTGTTTTGGGGTTTCAAGCTGTTAACTTGGACGAATTAAAGAGGCATCATTCGAGATAATTTTGGAAATGGTTTCAGCATTTTCTTCACGAGATGAGATTGAGTTCCAACCTGAAGCCTGTCCCGCAGCATTCCATTTTGGTCTGCGATCGCTTGACTACACACCTGGGTTCCCCGTACCTCGTTTTTTGTTTTTGTGCTTTCTAGGAAAATTTAATTCAACAGAAGAAAATGAGGGTTTTACTTAGCCTCATGCCATGTGTAAGAAAACGACCGGAAACAGGAGACGTGTTAGAAACAATCTGTACAAACTAACAGAGTTGGAACCCCAACGGGCCTGCGTCAAAGTAGACAAAAATCGTCTAGCAGTCCGGACAAGTTAGGGCTTTAGATCGTGCATCGTAAAATGATCGGAGTCTGGAAATATCTCAAAGCCATTACTAATAGCATGCTTCACAATTTCAATGAAGATTTTTCGGAACACTAGTGCCCGCCATGACTGAAGTTGTAATGGTCAGTCTTTCTTTAGTTCACCAGACAAGATGATGAACACATACATATATTGCGTTCGTAATGCATTCTGAGTAGCTTAAGCAACTGATGTCGGCCCAGAAGCGCCTATCAGAGCTTATCCACTTTTCCTATCAACCCGTGCACATTCCATCTGGAAGGTGCGTTTGTGACCAATGTGCCAACAGCGCCCCTCCTGTCACTCCAGTAAACCGAGCTAAATTTGCTTAACTACCGTACTTGATGAAAGCCAGCATTTTCCGACATCTTCAAAGAGAGGAAAGGTATATTTTTCGTTGACTAATCCGTTGTCAGCAGGAGCAGCAAATGACTGAGCTTAACCAAACAGTCCAGGTTATCCTGGACAGGAGGTAGTGAAGAGCACTGAACATGTAAATAGATTTTGGACGGCGCGCCTGATGAAGAGGCGGCCAAAATAATTGTTTTGTGGTTTACAGAATCGGAATATCGCAAAATAGTGAAACATTTTGTGCGGTTCCATCAAACTAGTGAAAATTAGTTGAACAAAGTCAGCGGTGAGTTGTATAGTGGGACAAACATGACTGGAAATCACTTTTTTCATCTGCGGCCTATTGTGCCGACAGTCGGTTTGAACTAGTCGTGCAGGCTTTCAAAGTCAGTGAAAATGGCAATTGCATATTTGAGTCACATGAACGTCAATTATTCAACATCGGTCGATCGAAGTGACCCGCTTATTAGATTAATCGCTGGATCAGTTCCGTTCGCGGTATTCTGCTTCAGACAACCTTAACTAACTTATCCAGAGACAAAACACAGAGACATTTTCACCTAAGCTTAGTGTTGCTCATTCACCGGACCCATTGGATTAGGGGTTATGCACACTCAGGCAAGGAAAAAGCATTTTTTATTTCTTATTTATGGCAGTTATTCTGCCCTCATTTCAAAAGCAGGGTCGCAACTTCCACAGGACCACGGTAACCGTCTTCGTTGATCCCAATGTGACATTTACCTCAATCAGCCACTCAGCACAAAGTTCATACCTCCATGTTGAAGGACATAACGGAAATTCATTGCCAATGTGGAAATTCTAAGTCAAACGAGGTGCTGATTTTTTAGGAACCGTACAGTATTTCGCAGTTTGCAACTTCAGGCAACGCCACAAGCCGGAATTAGGGACGTGAATTTGCGCTCACCGACCGAAGCTATGAACAACAAAGATGCCTATTAAAGATAATCAGTAAAACTTATTAATTGCCTACTACTTGGCTAAACCATAAATAATACAGGGATATTGAATAAACTGGCATCACAGGTTAACGTTGCTTCGAGGGTGATTTCCAGAAATGCATGGTCTTTCTCATATCAGTATAGCCAGGGAGAAGTTTGCGGATTTCAAATTGGCTGGTTCAGTACACCTGGAAAAAATAACTTTTACGACAGTAAGGTTTAAACCTAGCCATGAGTACTCTTCAACTATTTGGAATGGAGCGTATTTGTTCTGGGTGAGCATCTTATCAGCAAACTACAGGTTCCACCTGTTGCTTTGAAGCTGTGCATTTTTTCGGGAAAATATAGGACCTAAACAAAGTTTTGTTTATTAAGGTGGTTGTCCAACGCTGCCCAGAAGCAACCTGATAGAACTCAAAAGTAAATTGCCTGTTGACAAATTCGACATCTTTATAATTCCAACTTTTATGAGACCGAGGGGAAAAATTGTATAAAAATCAACTTAATCAGATGGAACTAGACTAGATGGGCGAAGCGTATTCACACGTAGTAAAACAGATTATGCTCAAGTCACGATAGATCAACTGCTGAGTCACACTGAAGTTCTGGAAGTGCTGACTCCCCAATTTTTTCGTGAAGGCAGTGAATTTGTCCTTAGGTATAGGAATGCGAATCATGGGGTGGGGTTATGCAGGGTGCAGCCTCCGAAAGTTGGTAGTGACATGGCAGTACAAAGCGGGATTGGAAGTGTAGTTCAGGTAACGGTAACTATGACCAACCAAGTTACACACTCACAACAGGTGGTCTTGATGCGATGCTTTTGAACGATTTATTTTGTGTATAATTTTATTTTAACGATGGAGTTCTTTAACCATATGAAGTGAAACATTGTGAAGAAATATGGTTTAGACAAGACGCAGTTCTACAGAATAAGGAGCAGGGACGAATTCGTATGGACAGGGCAGTGCATTAGTCTGCTGTCAGTAGTGGACCAGTTCTCTATAGCAATCAATAAAAAAATATGAGGAAAACATTGTGCTTCAGCTAAACAAACCAAAGTCTTAACAGCTGAAGGAAAGTTTATACCGTCCACGAAGGTGAAGCTCTACCTACCATATGCCATGTTGGTTTAGAGATTTGTAGAAAATACCCAGAATTTTTCAGACAATGATTGCGATTTTCGCTGCTCGATGTGCATCTATTCACCAACACAGACTTCGGATGAGTTGTGAGTTTATGATATTCATGCGAACATTATGGATTCAGCAGAGGTCAGTGACAGTTGTACATGGACTTTGGTCACTGAAGAGTATACGTAAAATCAAAGATTTTCTGTAAAGGAGGTGGGTATTCAATGTGAGTTGAAACGCTTCAATAAATAACTTCCCAAAGGCTATGAAAGCTCTGACAAGTAGCTTCAGTGAGACAGGTCCAATGATCATCTTGAGGTAGAACTGATTGATCAACAGAATGGGCCCCGATAACAAGTGATGTGGAAAGAGGCACTGGCGGTAATGTCCTTGTTTCTGCGATTTATTCAGGTCTCAGAATTTCTTAAATAAACCTTATCATTAGCTGAACGATTTTCAAAAACAGGAATGATTCTGTTCGCAATCACATTTTGAGATGACCACACAATGTGGATCGTACACTGTGACTGCCTCGACAGCTCGGCCACGGCTAAATGAGCCGATGGACAGAAGACTACTGAACTCAGTTGGACTAACAATTCCTACGAAACGATATTCTTATCCGGTTTGTTAATTGCATAAGCAATGCTGATGTGTGTCATCGTTCGTTGGAAGCTGTTGATGGCCTGCTCAGTTTAATTGATGTACCTTGGATTTGATGACTTTGACAATCGTTTGCATTTCCACGCACATTTAGTTTTATCGTATGTTTTTCATCCACTTCGAGCACTGCAGTCAGGAGAGAATTTTGTGTCAGGTTAGGGTCCTACTTGTTTTGGTCATGTCTCCGATTAGTACCTGTTGCATTTTGGTTAGAGCACAAGAGATGCGATGCGTGGCTCATTAGAAAAACTGAGTGATATGGATCAGAAATGGACCCCGTGTGGGCGTTTTACTAAAATCGGCGATTTCAGTTTTCCAACGTATTCTTTTTGCAATTTTAAATTTTTTTCATTAAAATGGTACTACCGCAATCTAAGATTGTAGTTTTTAATCATTAAAAAATTCCAATCGGTCGGACAAAATCATATCAAAAGCTAAATTACTGCCACAAACTAACGTTATCAATCACTATGGGATTATATCAGAGCAAAGACAATCTGAATCATCGCAAAACGAGCGACAAAAACCATTCACAGTGTACCTTTGACGGAATAATCTCGTACGGCACGCATTCGTTTCATGCCCAAATATAGAAAATACAACGCCGATAATTTCACCGGAGAATGAAACGTATGTGCAGCTTGGCCTTGTAAGTTACACTAGTTCATTAAGTACCATTACGACATGATGAATCATTTCAGGAGCTAACCAACTTTGAGTAGAAGAAAAAGGCTAAAACAGAGAAAGCCCAGACATCTAAATGAGTAGATGAACAAGGTTGCCTCACTTTATATGTTTTCCATCGTAACTAGCTTCCAGCCGCACGAAAAGACGCGTGTCGTGGACATTGTGTCAAATTCCATTTGAAGAGATTCCACGTTGTAGCCTGACCTCCCGACTGAGTTTACTTCTGCAAAACTGGCCGGTCACCCGTTTTCAAGGGGGATTTTCATGCCTGAAGAAATTTGTTATTCTACTTGCTATGACACGAATTACAAAGTTGTAGGAGGCATCCTTGAAGATTCATTTTAGACATCTGTGCACGAGATTTGCAGGAAGCTCTTGTTATTCTTGTTCCTTCTCCAGGAAAATCCGTCGGAAGCAACGTTTCACAGTACAGGTAATTTCTCTAGTTAAAAAAAACGTGCTCTGTAACTTTTTCAAATACATCCAGGGTAATTGCTCAGTAAAGTGGCTTATCACTGGGGCTTATTTAAGTTTTTCAGCCGTGATAAGTGGTATGTGCATTTCGTCAGTTAACTCTTAGAATGAAGTTTAAACCAAACGTAGGTGTGCTAGTCAACCGTAAATGGTCTTAAATTCCCTTTGACTGAATTAATTTTAAAGTTGTAATGAGGAAATTATGCTTTATAGATAGTAAAATGGAACTGACATGACGGTCCATTTGTTAATCGATGTCCGTTTGTAATGGCAGTCTTGCCGCTAGGCCGCGGACGAAGGAGGCATTGTTCAGGCTAATCGCCTCAATTCATCATCGTCAATCGATAATAGACTGAGGTCTAATTATTACTGATTCACAAATTTGTCTTTACAAACAATCACCTAGCTTTCGTATCTTTTAATACAAACAAAAATTGCAATCCTGAGAAATTGAGAGCATTTTGACTCTTCATTTCAAGAAAAGTAAGTTTTATGGGCGTAGTTAAGATTGATGCCTATCTGAGCACCTCGTCCGCATAACATGAAGTAAGGCAATAAACAAAATCTATTTCAAACAGTTATTTTCGAATCATATTTTCAGGATTTCGTGCTCCCTTGAACGCTTCCGAAGGCACGGCACGAATTTCCCGAAATCGTAAAACTTTTTTTTAATAGTTTTTGGTATGATTAAATGAATCTTAAATGACTCAAGCATGCAAATGAATGTAGCAAAGTCTACAAGGCTTGCCAAAACCCTTGGATCAAACACAGCATGAACAATTTTCGCTCCATCACATAATGCCATCTAGAAGCAATTAACCTGCATTTTTATTCCTTCAATTTATTTTTACGTGATGAAACGTTTTAACAACCAACGGCCAGATTTTGAGTTGCAGACCGTGTACATATGTTAGCAAATCACTCCGTATCCCGTTTTAGTCACCACAGAAATATCTGAATCGTGGTGCATTGTGAAGTTGCTAGCAAAAACAAGTGACCTATGACCACAATAATTTGAAGCCTATTTTTTGGAAGTGCAAAGCCGAAAGACAATGACCGTTATTGTCCGTCAACATTTTTTGGTCCTTTTGATTTAGGATCAGTCAACTGGAGTGCGAATTTATTTTACCTCATGCACCAAGAAGTTGCAGATATTTTTTTACCTTAATAGTCAGCCTTTTTATACTCAAGTGAATGATCACGTCAGAACACCAGACACATCTTGGTTGTCTGTCTGTGGTATTTTCAATGAACCGTATAGTAAAGTTAAGTGGATTTTCGCACGACTTGTGTTAAGTCGGGAGAAAAACACCGCGCTCAAGATAACATTTTTACTAGATTCCGGTGAAGTGCATACTGCGGATTCTTTCGGAAAAACCGTCACTTTTTTGTGATGTCTGCTTTTCTTGAACTTGGGTATTCTCTTTCTCACCACAACCGCAAATTTTCTCGTTTCCTAAATGGCCATTTGGAAAGATTTTTGTCACTTTGTTCTTGCCGCGTTGAACAAGCTGGCGGAACGACCGTTTCGAGGACTTTACTGCTAGAATCGTTCTTTTTGTGAGCGTTTTGCGAGCGACCACTTGCTATGGGTTCATCAGCGAAGCTAACTGACCGTCGAATTAACGCCCATAGGGTTTTCTACCACTACGCGAAATGACAACACGTTGTACCTGATTGTGTGACTCACACACACTCCATATCCACTGGCAGTTGGAGCATTTAATTATTCCTCATCATAGAGACAAAGGTGCATGATGATCTGATAAGATTCTACCTCAGGCTTCGAGGAACGAATTGTTGTGATGAAAGGTCAACAGGATTATAACTGACTGGTTTTGCTGTCAAGGATGACTGAAAATATTTTGTATAGGTTGTTCTTTTAAAATGACGTAAATGACGGTTTTGTCTAATTCTACATTTTAGCTATCCCTAGGCATAAAACTGTTCGCCGACGCTCCTAAACCAGTTCATTACCCCGTAAATTGCGTGCTAAAAAGTCGAACTGTTTATATCGTGACTTATAACCGTCAGGTTAGAAAATAAATCAGAAAAGCAAAGCGATTGGATGACTTTTCACCAATAACCTCTTGTAAAGATCCTAGTCCGACCTGAGAGTGTTTCCGCAATAATGGATCACCAGTGATTATTCAAACCAGTTATCACAAAATTTCCCAGTTACTAAATGATTAAATTCTGGATGTAAAAACGTACGTAATTATCAATGTAATATTTGCTAAAATCAGTGCTTTCATCCTAAAACTTGCTGCCCAGCATTTGCCAGTAGAGATTGAGATTAATTCCGAGACCATTTCAAACTATTCGGTGGGATTTGCCTACTTCGATAGGATTCCATTTTGATGTTTAAGCAAGATTATCTTGATAGCCAAAGTCACTCACGCATGACTCGTCTTAATACAGGCTACCAACCGAAGTGCTGACTGCCCTTCGGATTCCGATCCTAATGCACCAACCAAAGGTCTTCTGGTCAACCTTGCACTCGGAAACCACCAAACTCGCGTTTTGCTCTCATTAAAGCTCATCATCCCATGTGAAGGGGCCAAGATTCAAATCCTGGGAGCAATAATGGGTATGAAGTTATGATGAGCTCTTATGAGAATGAAACTCGAGTCTGATGCTTCCCGAGTGCAAGGCTAACCAGAGGACCTAAAGTTTGTGAATTCAGAGTGGAATCCGAACGGCAGTCAATAAAATCAAAATATGGTCTTTCCTACGCACAATACTAGCAAGTTATTGTGATATACGAACATGGAAGTTCATGATATTTGCTGGTTTTTGTCTTTTTCTCGAAATTTCTCGAGCTTCCCGAATTTTAGCGATGAAAACCTAAAGCAGCATTACAATGGGCATTACCCACATCTACACATACATATGCATATGCATGTTCATAGATGCATACTTTTAATCATTGGTACCCATGTTGTTTCAAATTCAATTGGGAAAACCGTGGGACCATATGCGGTTTGAAATCTATGCAGCTCCGTGACTTCAACGGTACTCAACCAAATTAAGAAAGTTACGAGCCAAGAAGTGAGCAATCACTAAGGTCAAGCAACCGCTTCAATCTGCATAAAGGTTTTTTCTGGGAACGCCACATACCACCTAATCTATAAGTTTCAAACTCATTACCAAGCTGTTTAGCGCAAATTAGCTTAGATTTTCTATTTATCTAATATCTATAAATGCCAGTAACAGTTAGAAGCCGATTAATTTATACAAATAGAACAACCGACATATAAGCTTTAAATTGTTATGGAGTCAAGTTCTCTTAATATCGAACAACATCGGCTTGTACTGTTTAGCCATTGGCGTGTTAGATGCGTGAAAACTAACGGTATGTGTGAAATTGGAAACACCAATGCTTCCAGTATCTGATTTATGGTCGCAGCGAATGAATGATAGACAGCCTTCTGTCGTAAATTACGATTGTCTGTTGTCTCAAATGATTCTGTTTATATTTTTCCTCATATGCGAACACAATATCACACAAATTCGGGTGGGAATGAGTTACAAATAAGAACACGGAAATCCAGTTATGACTGCGGAAACTCAACTTTTTGTCATCTGCTAGATAAAAAATAACTTCCACAATGAAAATGATAGATTGCCGGAGTTTTTCTTCCGCCCGTTTATTGTCTATTTTTAAGTGGCTGATTGGTATGTGAGGAGAGTCAAAAGACATCACGTGACAAGTCGATTGGTTTGGTAAACGTGAGTATGGACTTAGTGCGTGAAACCTTAGAATTCGGCAATACAAATAAGAACTTTACTCCTTTTTACTCGATGTACAAAAAAATGCACGGCAATTCAGAAAGACGGCCGCGTTCAATGAGTGTCAGCCGAAAGGAAAAGAAAGGGATGTTTTCAAATCAGATTCTGCACTGTAACACCTATGCTGTTAGTCGACGTGACCGAGGTGAATCTGCTTCAATCGTGCCACTCATGGTATCATCCCGCAGTGATATCAGAAGTCGGAACACACAGTGGCTCAAATCGTCCTATATTAAAAGTAAAATATTCTAGCTGTACGCATATGCATGTCGTCGAAAAATGGACAAACTAGTATTGATCTGAATTGATTATTACCATTAAAATGGATTTGGAAGATAAATCAGAGCACCATTCGGGAATGTATAAAATAAAATTAATGAATCAATATGCAATTTGCGCTTGGGTGAGGCATTGTGACAAGTAATAACCGGTAGGCTTTTGGGTGTAGCATCATCAATTAGAGGGATGAAATGGTTTAATCGATTTACGCAGGATGGATGTTATTCGACGGGAACAAATAAAAGAAATGTAGAATGTAACCAGAATGTGATCGACGGTGGGAGAAATCTGATCCATTTCTTCACACTCGATTCCCTAAGGTCACACTGTTCATCACCGACAGGGAGTGAGTTCATTTACGATTCTGAACACATCTTGGAAACAGCTAAGAAATGTAGCATGCAAGACGAACGTTCTTAATTTTAAGAATTCAGACGGTTGTTTCGATGAGACTGAATTTTCCTGGTATTCACGCCCTTCGTCCTTCCTCGAATATTCAAAGTGTTTGGCTATGGGGACTGCAAATTTGCAAGGGCTACGCACTGCGCATTTGGACAGGACGTTAGGCGAACAAAAGCAGGATACAGTGGCACTGCGGATAGTGCAATCTAAAGCGCTCAGATAGTTATGATCTATTTTCACCTCTTATGTCATCTGTTAAAGCGGTTACATGTTCAAGTCTCAAATTTTATTTTCTTTCCTCACGGTACGTTTGTGAAAAATACGCAACTCACGGAACGCTAAATTACATGGTGCCACTGAGCCACTAAACTACATTTGCTTGAGAGTTCGTTATCAGAAAACTGAAATTTTACCCTAAACAGAGTGCTGCAACCTCGAATCTGCTCTCAAAAGAAGACCACTTCTTTAGATCAAACATAACTTCTGGTCCTGATTTCAACTTCAATGCTGAATTTTAGTCGCTAATGAAAGCAACGTTGCTCACAAGGAGGAAGTCTTTGGGTACATAATCTGATCGGCAAAAATGAGGAACAATGTCAGATATTCGCTGCACTTTTCTTTATCGACAGATATTCCGTAAGCATGTTAATCCTTTAATTTGATGATTCACCAAAAAGCGCTTACGTGCAACTTGCGGTGAAAAATTAATTGTGCGAAGTATACCTATTTCATCCCTGTAAAACGTCCCATTGATTTCCAGTTTTCAGTCAGGAAATTAGTTTGCAACATGACTCCTTCAACCAATAAATATGATCCCAATCCACTCGATTACATTGTATAATTCGAATTTCCTAGCACGCGTTACTTTTAGTATTGATCAGCGATCACGTAAAGCAGTCGTGCTGGAGAGGCATTCATCTTTGGTTCTTCTCTCTGGAAACAACAACATCGCTTCTTTCGGTGGAAATATAAACTTCGGTGCAACAACAAATGCCTCAGTAGGTCTACTGACAACAGCGCTGCTTTGCATTGAAGCATTACATAGGGATTTTTCTCCCCTTGCCAGCGAATTAGTTGACAGTAAGTCCGTTTAATTGTGATGTCTACGATCTCTTCGTAAGGTCGCCAGATGATGGCAAATAATAGAAGCGAACCAGTTTTATGCGCAAACAGATATCTATGAGTGAAAATCAACTATTTACGGCGAGGGAATACCCATGTTCGGTGAGAAGGCAGAAAAGTGTAGTTGAAAAACCTCGCTCCCACAGTGTCACCAGTAGTCAACTGGAAAAGTACAAAAGATTCCATTTTTCACCAATTTTCTGTCTCCTTATTTTGTCAACTAAACTGCGACGAAAATAACAGGTAGAAATCAGTCAAAAAAGTCCCATTTACAGCCACAAAAAAGAATCAAAATGCCACGAAGTTTTCTGCCACATTGTGTAAATTAACCGAGTACACAAACAACGAGTTGATATAGCATCGCTGAGTGACAAATGTGAAAACAAAGTCACACCAACTGCAATAGAATGCACTAAACCCTGTCGTTCTTACAACTTGCACCATCATCGTTCTACCGCTACGTAGTTCAACTGTCTCCGAAGTCACCAAATGGGCCCAACTTCCCAAGTATTGTACAACTGTAAAGATATATTTATGTTTTTGTTAGTCAAGTTTCTAGTAGGAATGTTAATTTCTAGTTACTCGGAATTCGCTTTCTTACATTCAGGGACTGACGCTTAACTGGATAGTCGAAAATGAATCACTCGTTTGTTGTGTGGAGAACACGAGCGAATATGCAAATCAGACTGCCCCGGTGGCTATTGGCCACTCATTATCAGCAACGACTTAGAGCTGCTGTTTACTCCTTTCAGTGGCATCCAGTCGAACATTACTTGATTTGATCTAGAGGTGGAAATATTAGCACACGGGAGTGTAATTGACATTGCGCTCAACTCTGACACAGCTATTTTCGGTGTTTGTGTGATGATGGACTACGCTAGTCGAATCGCGACGATTGTGGATACCATCCGATCGTGTCAAACAGCTTGTGAATGCAGATGACAAGACTAAGCGGGGGTCATGTTATATCAAAGGATACCAGTTGCCGGCTGACGAACTGGGATGATTGTATTTTATTGTGTTGCACTGTAATGTATCGTATTATATAGACTTTTGCGTGCACTAAATAATGTCGTATTTCAGTCAAAATAATGTGAGTTTACTAAATAAAATGAGGGAAAAAAGAAACCAGTAAATAAAATAGCGAAAATGGTACACTCATTGCCTCGTAAATAATATAAAAGCACTCATCCAGGAATAATCATATCGCATTAGGACAAGTTGCTCAGGAATCCGGCCAAAACACGGTCACGGTTTGTCAAAATTCGTGCTAAATATGGGACAGTGGAATTTCTATAGATATTAATTCTGGAGGGTATGGAAGGAAAAGCGGATCGTGTCGAAATATAAGAAAACCACTTCGAAAGATCGTTGGGCAGAAGATGCGTGGGATCAGAAAGAACTTTGTGAGCAAATTTCTCACATGCTGACAACTGCTGATCACATAGATTAAAGAATAATTCAGTTAGTGTTAGGAAGGACACATGGCTAATAATTGATAGCTCCCAGCGAAGAATTTTAAAGTCTTTTTTAAGAAAACCTGGAAAAATGACGGGAGAACAGCAAAGAAATATTGGAAAACACTGGTATACAAATCGGGAGATGGTGCTTTGTTTCATCTTGTAGTGTCGAAGCTTCCTGATTTGGAAACACAACCGTCCGAGACTCTTTACACAGGTGGAAACGTGAGAAGTGCACTTAAGGTTTTTAGCAATTGGAAGGCAGTATTGAAACCGTGCAGATTGAGGTGGTCATATTATGAATTGAGCTGGCGCGTCAGGGCAAGCATTCCGGATTCGACAACAAAATGACATAAACACAACCAGGTGGAATATTTCCAGCGAGATAGACCAACCAGGGTGTGACTCAAAAAATCAATGAACATCATTCACACAGGCTCATATTTGTATGGAAAAGAGCCTATAAATGTGCCATATTTTTATTTAGTAAAACATTTTTATACTTTAGTTTGCTTGATTGTTCTCGCTTGAGTAAGCGAGATGGGTTATGCTGATCTAGAGACTAGATTGAATGACTTAAGAGCGAATATCGGAACAGTAACTAGGTGTTGCTCAACAGGAACTGGATTTTCGAATCAATATCTGAAGGATCAGTTCGAATTTTTCCTTATCGAGTGGACATGAACTCTTGGCGACATGTCATTTCGCATTTCTTATTAAGATCGACGCTGTCCGTACAATGTTCTAATGCACACGCAAAATCCTTAGGGAATAAACATTAAGCGTAGAAAGTAAAACTAAATCGACACCTCATAAGTACGATGAATTCATTGGTTTTCTATTTTCAGTAATGTTTTGCATGTAGATGGATGAACAAAATTTCCCCGGAGAAAATGACCGGTTTCTTGGTCACTGCAGTTCTTCAGGTATGCGTACCCAGTGTTCTTCTGTCCAACCATCCCTAAACTAGTGCACTCCTATTTTATTTTCTCACTAGAATCTAATTTGAATCGTTACGAGCTTCAATGTAGAAATCACATGGTGATTGGTCGGAGGATTTTCGTCGGTCAGGCAAGGCTAACCTAACTACTGCGAAAAAAGCAAACCTTTGGGGCCTTGTGTCCCCTTTTTTAAGGTTAGCCTGATCGACGAAAATCCTAAGACGTATCACCATGTGATTCTTAAGTGGGCTTATCATCTACTCAAGCTTCTAACGATTCAAATGAAATTCCGATGAATACACTTTGAACTCGCTTCTATGGAATCCACAAATAAGCCACTTATCTCCAAATCTGAGGGTTTATAAAACTGAAGTTTTTTCTGAAACTGTCATTTCAGAGTGACAATATCAGTAGTCTGTATAATAACCGTCTGAATGCAAACGCTGATTACACTCCCTGCGCGACCAAGCCTACCGTCACTGTTCTGGCCAGATCACACCAAAACCACAAATCCATAGGCAGAATCATTGTCGCTATTCTAGAAATCAGGCTGGGTCTACTGATTCAAGATTGAACACAGCCGTAATTTCCCTTGGCATCCTCCTAAGGATGATAGCTTTCATTCTGAATTACTTTAATTTCTTCGTATAATAGACGGAAAAAAGCAAGTAGTTTTTAAAACTGCTAATAATGACATTGGGTCCGGACTCGTTGTGTGAACCGAGGTTACCGAATTCCTCATTCAGATTCCTCAATAATCAGGAAACTGGCGATTTCAAGAAATTTAAAACCGATTTCAGCGGGTATTTCGAGAATCGAATTGGCGAAGCGAACAACTGAAAACCAGACTGAAATATGAAACGATGTAAAACTAGAAGTCATGTTTGTCCTAATGATTTTAGCAACCTAAATGAAAAACTAGTTGATTTAGTCGCACAAACACGGAGAAGTGGTGGGAGCATGAAAAACTCACCCTTTCACCGAAATTGTATGAGAATTTGAACGAATTGTGGGAAATTATACAGATGTGTTGAACAAGTTCCGGCTGTCTCCAAAAACTGATCGGCTTTGTCAATTAGGTACGCAACAGATGGAGCGAATTCACAGTCGCCCCCCAAATGGCACGTGATGAAAATCAGTGAGCGTCAAGCCGAAGCCGGTATACCACATGATCAAGCGGCACAGTTAGGCGCTGGTTAGAAAACTGCGCACAGTGCGTCGGCTTTTCAGATGGAATAAATTGTATTTTGATCCGCGAACCCCTTTGAATGCGAGAATGGATAGGTTTCTCTTATCCTGGTGATTTTACGCTGTACACTGCAGCACTGCTAACCGCAGTCATTTCATTAAATTTTGTATTTGCTTTTGGTTTACTTAATCCGATGACATGCAAAACGAGCTTCCGGGTTGGGCAACAAAAATGCGTATTCTTTTTTTATTTCCCAGCCTGTTTTAAATTGGGATCCACGATCGTTTTAGCGAAATTGTTTGTTTAGTGTGTTTACAAACACCTATCAGCATGCAAAATTCCAAGGCTTCTCACCTGTAACGTGTCATTCTAATCCGTTTATTTGCTAACTTTCGAGAGATCTAAACATTTTGTTTCGGACAACGTAGAACAAGCTAGGCTTCATTACTCGGTTTCTTTGGAACAACGTCCATCATAGAAAATACATCCAAATGAAAAAGGCTGATCTGAAATCGTAAAAAAATCTACTGTGAAGATGGTCCATTCATGAGCACTAGCTTTATAGACTGGTTCGGCCTCAAAAATCCTTATTGACGCCTTAAGGCAATGAAATTGTTTCATTACTAGGCTCCAAGATCTTATGAATGGTCTACCCCAAGACTTTCAGAACTGCAAGTACCAAGGCAATCGCTGTTCATTATGCAAGAAACCTCCCGACCACACAGTATTCTAATTCAATGACGCCACTATAGACTGAATGTTGGAACCAAATGCCTTCTACCTGATTTTGGAGTTGCTAGCAAAGCTGCCCTACTATTATACGGAAATCCAATGAACATAAATATGTTAAAATCCAAAAGCCTTGAGGCTTCTTCTGTTCACATTGACCACGATTCTGACAAGTGTAACAGAATACGCCTTATTGGGACCGTTGATCGAAACGGCAATAAAGAAACCTCAAATTCGGAAACGCCAGTCCCACACCTGCATAGGCAAAAATATTGAATTAAGCATTGGACATCGAGATAAACTAGTAGAAGTAAAAATTTAAACCAGGTTTCTGCTAATCTATTTTCGGTAAGGACCAATTTTTTGTATTATGTAATCTGATCGCTTGATGCATGGGATCTTGTTTGAGAAGTGATAATGTATTAATGCTATGACAAATGAAGCTGCCAGAAAAATTGTTTTGTTAAAGCAAAAGAATGAGCCTTGAAGCCAACAGGCCGCAGCATTTGTCCCTCCCAGCTATGGTTCTATCACAATAGAAGCCACATTGTCCTCCTGTGATTGCGAATTCACAAGGTTTGCTGTCACTGCACTTAAGCTAAACTGGGAGGCATGCACTCCATGATTCCGCAAATAGCCACCTGTTATGGTCTGTTTAACTCACAAACGAGATAACAAAGGATGGCGTTATTATAGATAAGACTAAGTCGGACAATTCACCTTCAAGGTTCTTTTCAGCTGCTTTCATGTTAGCATTGTTGACTTGTTAGATCAGCGTAAGCCAATGGGTTATTACGCAAGATAAAAATTAACCCACCCAAGAACAGAATCGGAATAAAACCGCAACGCCAAATGCATGAATTCTGATCCCCAAGTTCAGTTCAATATGCTGTAATTTTTTACTGGACCTTTCGAACTCGATCTACCCGCCTGATTCAGTGCCAAAATCTTTTATTATCAAGGTCATGTTGGCTTTTAGAAGTAGCCAATAATCTGGACGAAAGTGTGTGATCAAGCCTCCTGAACTGCAATGAACAGCAGCTAGTTGGAGGCTACATTCCACGGATATGTAATAAGCATCTAAATTAGCTATCCAGATGTATTTTCACCTAAAGTGGATAGTCTCGAAAGTTATGAAAACATTTGACGTGATTGCATATTTGCCATTCTTAACGACAGAAAATCAGTTTACGAGGATTTTGGGCATTCCTAAAGTCCAGAATGCCATTGGTTGATTGGATCAGCCAATCAGTTTGCCAGGGATACTTTGTTGCTTTCGATTTCTGCTCTGATCAGTGAGTAGACACCCTGCTGCCTAAATGCCCCGCTTCCCGCGTGCTAATTCCGATCAGAAAAATTCATGGAGTTTTTATTGCTAATCGGAAAAGTATATCAAACTCGTGTGGACCTATGTGTTCTCAAGTTGGCTGTTGTCATTTTCTCACTCGCTCATGCAGTGCCTCCTCACAGTCCTCAGAGTTTAGATTTGGGTAAGTATTGTACTTCAGACAATTCCGCATTTCATGTATAAGTGCATTTGTCCTCCGCCATTTGAGTGTCGACTTCAAAGTTATTAAAATCAGTCAGTCACATTTCGCCAGAAGTAAGCTTGTAACCTCGTACTGGAGATAGATGATATTGTGTGGTTGATTTTAATTCCACTATTCATGTCATTAGGATAGATCGCAAAACTCATTTATAAAATCAGGCCAGAGGCATTCAAAATGTAGAGAATTTGTGGCGTGCTGCTTACATAATTCGTTCAACTTTATAGTTACAAAAGGCTTTGAATTTTCCACTGCGATCGGATACCCATTTTCTACGTTCAATTAGAGCTTCTGAGAGGAATGTACCCTTTGCGCTCATTCCGAATATTTCCCGAACAGGGTTGATGTGAACCAGAAACCACATAACTGATAATGCCAGACTAGTGTGTTCGCTCAATTAAACCAAAAGAGATTCAGAATACTAGTTCCTCTCTTTAAAAGCGATGCCTTAACCTAATTTACCCTTAACAATTTGGTTTTCAGCGTAAACAAATCAACATTTACCATTTTTGGATATTCATTCTGACACTGAAAGTAAGCACAAGTAAGAAAGCTGGTTTTTAAATCTGGTTATCCCGATGGCCAACTCTGACGACTTCAGTTGGCTGTCTTAATTGTACTTCAGTCTCACACTCCTTAATCAACCAAAATGAATCAAAATAATTGCTGGCCGGTAAACACATGTCCCGGTTACTTGTTATGCAGAATTTCTAGATAAAAACCCCACGGATTCCGGATTTAAGGGAAATGACTGGCACCTCCATTGCTTCCTATGCATCATTCACCTAAGTCCAAATAGGCATATCGGACGGTCCTTTTTTCCAAACGTGATCGGGCCCCGCTGTCGCATGAGTCATTGCAACCAAACCAAGCGGTCTACCATTTTTGGTCTCATTCTTACCACACAAGTTTCGTAGTAGATTTTCATCTGGATTGCGGGCACGTTTGCCGGTGACATTTCATTTAGGTTTTTCTGGAAGACCAAAATCTATCCCTTTATAGAGGGAAATTTTTTAATCTGTTCACCAGAAAGTATTGCAAACACCGAGAAACCGCAGCGATTCTACCTTTGTCCATTAGTGTCAATGTGGTTCACCTGGACATGGACAGCACTAACTCGATTGACCAATACTTACATTGGAGCAAGTAGACTACCGGAAATTGAGAGCTAAGAAACCCAGTGTCGCACAACTAATATATTGAAGTGAATTTGTGAGCAATACCTCTAAGCGTTATAAGTAGGGAAGTTCACATCGCACAGGGTATATCACTTATATGAATTCAAGAAATGTTCCCTTCAATAAGCGAATCATTATTTATTCAGCCTGTCTATGGTCTTTGCTTCATGGGAAGCAAATTTGTTAGTTCTCCCTGCAGTGAATACTACTAATGGGTTAAGGATGACGAGATAATATATTTGGGAGCAATTTATAAGTTGAAGCGATTTTTTATTTATCTTATTTCTACAATTTTACAGAATGAACGTCCAAATTTCATACTTCCGTTTGTACTTCTGAAGAAAATCAGTAAGCGTTGTCACTCCTTACCTGTTGGAAGCATAAGGCGTATAATCTAAAAAGAACTCACACTGAGGCTAAAGGAAGCAAAAGTAAACCACTTCTTTGGGGAGAAGCATTTTTATAGTTTGGGTTTCAGGAAGCCACGGACAAAATGAACTTTATATTTTGACTTGAATGGAACTCTGTCAGCACGTGATTTTCTCCTGTTCACTTGCGCTCATCCATAAGAAGTGACAGCAATTTGATTTTGCTTATTTTGTATCAACCAACTTTTATCCTTAATCAAAGGCTATGATTAAGCTGTGGGCACGCGTCTAAAAGAGTTAGTAATGTGAAACCTACTAGCGGTTTGCCAAGTGCTCAATCGTATTCGAAGTTTCCCTGAATAATACTAATATCTAATTGCCTTTAGTGTTAAACCTAGACGTTATTTGTTGAACTTTCAAAACAGTGAATTCATCTTAGCCTCTGGTGAAAAGCATGCGCGTGAACAAATTATACACTAAAAATACATAGGTCTAACCAGCGGTTAATTTATTTATTTATAAGTCATGGAAACGGAAAAGGACGAAATATGAGATATGCTCCGATTTGGTATTACTACAGCTGCTAACGACACACCCGTCCCGCTATCCCTATTTTCGGACCAAACTTGACTTTAAAAAGTGTGAGTACACTCATATGGTGTTGCTGTGATGTATTTTATTTATTCAGATAACTTCAGAAATATAGACTCAGAAAAGTCAAATTTACCAGTTTGGCGCCTATTGGGTTAGCAACCACCTTGATCGATAAAAGTGGCAGACGGAAATTTGATATTTGTTCATTAGGATAACCAGATATTATATGCTCGGTTTACTAACATAGAATATCGGAGTGTACCAGCTTATGGATAAATGAACAAGAAACTATCAGATTTTTGCACCGGACAAGCGGCAATAACCGCGAAACCGGTCATATGCATCCGTAGAAATGTTGTCTGTGTTCTTCATACAATTCTAATTACTAGTAGAATTTACTACTTTGCGAATACCGAGATAGCAAGCAGAAGTCGGATCTCGTACTTTGACTGGGAAGCTGTTTATCCTGCAACCGATAAAATCGGTTCATGCATTTTTGAGACACGGGAGAATGCCAATTCCAGGATGACTACATTATGTCGAACTATGCACAGAACTATCGGTGACCTGACACTAATAATAAAAAAGTATAGAAAGCAAAATACTTGATCCTGAAATTTTATTTTAGTGTTGCCATCTTGTTGGTCGGACACAGATTTCGGAGAACTTATTGGTACCTTATGACAGGATCGTCTGTGACACATGAATCAGTACTTCCGCGTTGCTTACAAATTACTCAGGAACTTATTTCGATAGTCTAAGTTTGGATGAACGTGAACGCCTATTCTTGTTTGACTTTTAAAAAATCCAGTCAAAGTGCTCTCCCGGTACTTGTGACTGTATTCTGCAGACTTTGCTTTTTCCTGGTGCCTGAGAGTTGCTTCAATTAATGCATTTTACTGTCATACCTGGTATAGCATTGAAACCCCAAAACAACCTGGAACAACGGTCGCGTTTAATCTAAAGGTCATACTAGAATTTGTTCCAGTGCTCATGCGGAATCAGTACTTGATATTTTTACTGATCAAAATTCCACAGTAAGATAGCATCCGCGAACTGCCCTCTGCCAATACAGCTGGACGTTTCGGAGACGACAACAACCTCGGGGATGGACAAAGTGTGCTTTATATCTTTCCGTTGCATTTGTTTCTATTTCATTAAATTTTACCGTATGGTGCTTTGCTGTGCTATAGCGTTTTGTATGAAACAAATCTGTACCATTCAAAAAATGCACTTCGGTTGACAAGTGATCGGCGAAAGGTAAGCATTGTCAACGTGGAAACAGACTACAGAGTGGTAAATTGATAAATAGTGTTTGGCTTTCCAGATCGAAAAGGATTTCGTCCTTCTTAACCATACTTTAACCTTTCACATACTTTAGATGTCTTTAATACCCCTAAAATCCTAAACAGAGCGAAACGAGAGATCCGGCCTACTCGCAAATGGGGTGAACGTCAAATCATGAGGGGCTACTCTAGTTGATCTCCTTGGTTCGCAATCCTCTCTGTTACATAAATTTCCGTCTAACAAAAATATTTACAGTGAAACTTGATTTGGCTATAGGTCCCAGGATGGAGGGACCAGCAAGAAGACTGAAATTGACGTCATTATTTTGAAGGCCCGGTCGACGGACACCTTAACAAATAGTATAAGACAACACTACCAATAAGTGGCACGTGAAGGCTGAACAAAAACACTTGGCCACGATTAGGAAAAATCTCATTACAAATTCGAGAATCTGCAGTTTAAAACTTTGATCGAGTGCGCCTGATGCGGGAGCCAAAAATGTTTCCGTCACTCTGAAAAGTTCTTTCGTGCTATCCCGCTTGTGTCTTCGAAGTCCGTAACGCATGATGTTTATCGTTCTCATTTATTTCCGTCCATCAGCGAAATCTTTTCACGTGAATGCACTTGCCTGAGCCAATTCATCAATCATGAAGAATACTGCACTCCAATAAAATGGCTACTTGCACTGTCCGTTCACTAACAAAATGGTTGGGAGTTATGTACTGTCATTCTGTATGCGATACGTCCGTTATTACGAATTTCGAACTGGTTAGCAACAAAATTATTTTTCAAGTTTATGATTAAGTTGTATTAATGGAAACAGTTTTCTGAATGAATGTAAGAACAATTATAAAGAGGGAAGTGGAGGCGAATTTCATGCGTTGATTTGCCTCACATCTCAGTAGGTACTTTGCTATCCTGTGACTGCAATATTCGTGGTTCTCGAGTGAACTTGAAGCCATCGATTGCGTTTCTTAGTCCAGCTTATATCTTATAATTTCCATTGAGCTTCTCAACAATAATTCGTCGGATTCTTTACAGTTTCTTAGGCTCGGGGATTGATTCTTTAAATAGCAACTAAGCCGTTTGTGCGCGCACTACTAATTTCGCCAAAACAGATTGCGAGAGGCACTGTTTGTCAGGATGCTCAACTCTTAGATTCGTTTTCTGTAGTTTACATAGAAATGATTAGCTTTCCTGTTTGATAGCCCTCTACGCGCTCCATTCTAACAGAGCTATTTCTGTGGGAAGAAACATTGTAATGCTCGTTCCCCGTCCTTATCTAAAACAGTCCTTTCAAGAAGGAATTTCAAAGCTGGTTAGAATAAATTTTTTATACCCATAGTTTATTTTGGCGTCGGTTTCCAGAATGTTCTCATTCTTATCTAATGTCCAGCAAAATGATGGTTAATCATTCAGTCGAACCATTGGCTGATTACTCTTAGGCTGACTGGTATTTACTTGTGAACATCACTGTAAGGTCCAAGGTCGATAACCTCTGGTGTTTTTCGCTCTCAATATCAAGGCTAAGCAGTGGTCGTTGACGCATTGATGAAATTTGAACCAAGCAGACAAGCTTCCCCGCACTGAGAATCCCAACCCGTTTTATTTTTTCTTATCACCAAAACTCATTAAATCCAGTAGAAAAAAACAGGTCGAACAGGTGTTACATTTTTTTCTTTTTTGGCCCAAAACAAATTGCTCATGCTGGTTTTCGGTGGTCGCCACGCAGTGATCGATTAGTCTGCTGGCTGATTTCACCCACTATTACTAGCTGACCTTATAACGCACCGTTTACACCGAATTAATCGATTGACGTATCAGCGTGACGTCGCTGTAGGTGTGCTGAACTTTGAGCAGGGTAACAGATATGGCGATCCAATATCCATTACCCCACCACAGTGGATAAGTTAAAACCGTCACGCTTTATCACTCAAAAGAAATGGGACACAAAACTGCTTGTTAGTAGACATTTACCAAAATTTTCTGTCGACACCTTATTAATCTAAAATTCGTGCATCCAGCAGTTCCTTGGCTAGGGTTGCAATAACTGCACCACATCAGGCAAGAATGAAGTCTATGTTTATGCTGTACACTTATTGGCAAATTATAAGTCAACGTGAATTAATATTCTGTAAAAGATCACGCGGTGTGGGTAGCCACGAAATACCGATCGTTCAAATAGCTCCACTATCCATCCTACATAGAACCTTTCTAATTCCCCTTCTTCCGACGTCAGAAATACACAAAGGTGACAGGAAGAATTGCTGCTGGATGGATTTGTCTGACGTTAGTGTTAGTAGGAGGAGAAGAAATAGGTTCCACGCATTACTTAAATCTTTGTTCACTTCGCTTATCTGCCTCCAACGTCTGGACTCTCATCCAAATAGAGCAATGAGCTGCCCGAACCGGAACTCTCAAAACTTTAAAAATAGATGCATGTTGTGTCCCCGAAATGCCAATACATGATACCGAATCCGTAGCTCACGCACAACCTCGTTTTCATGCTTCAGTCTTCGTGTGTCCAGTGATCCAGTTTTGAGAGCTAGTGTTCAGTTTGGCGTTGGGATCGCTCTGCTAGACTGGATCCCAGTCAACAGTCGTTGTCATACATTTCGGTTGGAACGTTCCGTAAGTGTGAAAAACCGTCGGCGAAGCGTTGTTCGTTTATCGTACCCATGCATATACGAACTGACTATACCCTTCCTGAAGCGAAAGACCATTTTTACCAGAGGTTATCCTGATTGCTTCAAAATGTGCGTTTAACACAATTTGTGTTAGATACCGGTGACTTTAACATCCAGCCTGGCTACTTAGCGGAGACGGAACGGCACATCGTGGGCAGATATTCTGTTCCGTCCGATCACACGGACTATGGATATAGTTTCACTTAGGTTTGTGGGGATCACAGATTGTTTCTGGAGAACACCAATTCTTAGCATAAAAATCATCATCGGCTCACCTGGCGACCGTTTTTCTGTTCACAGCGTTGAACTCAGATTAACCACATTTCCATCGGATACCAGTGGCTTGGATCACTTAATGACTGCTGATCATTCTGGTCCACAACATCAGGCTCATAACATGCTTTGCTTTGAGCCCACTTTTGTTTGCTTCTAGTTTGTGACCACACCATCACAAAAGACACCTGTCCGGTACAAATGATTCAAGGCGACAATAAGCAAATACAATTCCAATCGGAACCCTCAAGGCAGTTGTGGCCCCAACAAAATGTCAAAGGTCCGATCGAACACTGGGAACAGTTCAAAGAATTTATGCATTCAGCGGCAACTGCCTCGCAGAACTCCTTACCACGTAAACCTCAGAAACGATGGATGACCTCGACTTCAGTTGCACTGTTTGATTTTTGAAGATCCGTCACCCCCCCGGGTGTAACATACGATGATGCGAGTAGATCCCTGAGACGTCAAGTGACCAGGAGTTTGGGAAATGACCAGGAGCAGCGGTGGATAGGAAAGGGCAGTCAAATGGAAAATGGTGCGGCTATCAGAAATAGTCGCTAACTTTACCGATCAGTCCACGAAAGTTAGGAGCAAGCGAGGTAATTTAGAAATCCGATGGCACACTGGTTCACTCTCACGAGCGTCGGCTGGCACCTTGTGCCGAACACTTAAGGCAACAGTTTATTTGGCCCACAGCCACTACGGGCTCTCCGAAGACGTCTGCAAATGAAGCAGTATACAGGTGCCGCTGACTGTGATGCGTTCAAAGATTTCCTATTTTAATATCCTTCAGGATCCAGCAATTGCTAGGTGTGAAAAAGTATCAGAAAATACAATGGAGCTATTTAAAGGTTTCCTTTATTAGGTCCAGGACTGTAATTAGACCAGTCAAACATGAATGACCAAGGATGTCCAAATGAAAGCGCCTAGAAATGAAAAAGGAAACCCTTGTAAAATATCCAGCTTTCACAAACGACTTTTGGAACAGCTTTAGAAATTATTCTAGTATGCCTCCTTAAATGATATCAAACCCACGATTATGCATATACTTATAAACTGAAGATAATTATTTGTTAATTGGATTATTTTGCTTTACCTGGGGTCTAATGATTACGGTTGATACGGAGATAAAATTTTTCGCTCAAGGCGGATCTTGGTTTAAAACAAAGTTGACCTTTTGTCATGATTATATGAACGCACTGCCTTGTTAGCTTATATTGTTATCGTGAAAATGAGGTAGTGAGCAAGAAATAACAAAATCGTTTGGTTCCGCAAAGTGGAAGACAATAAACTGTTTTCAAAATGCCGGTGGATTTGAAATTCTGCAATTAGATATTTTCGTCATTTTAATCTAAATAAAGCCACCATTTGGATCGGATTAAGCAAACAAACTATGCCCGGAGCATAATTTTCATGGACGAAATCAATCATATCAGAAAATGACCACAAAGTCAAAATTTCAGGGCATGGTTCTTTTTTTAATCCTATTGCACATGACCGTCCGTGCTTCGTGTACCCACGTCCGTGCAGACTTGAATAATATTTGAACACTCCAAGTTTTACCAGATATATGGTGTCACGTAACGGCATAACAAAGCGGGGAATATAAGTGCCCCGTTCAGTATAAGAAAATTTGGATCGCCTCAGTCTAACAGCATGTTTGTATTGTTGATGAATAAATTCCATATGGTTACTCGAAAAGCGCTTACAAAGTTGACATTTCTGTAAGGAAATTCCCTGACAAATTTGTCCCGATTTTTTATTCCCGTCCAAATCTTTCAGTCTCACACGAATAAAATTAGAAAATTTCTGTTAACGGACGGTAGATCCGAGATGGGGAGAATCTCGTTGTTGCGCTAATAGCTATATTCCTTTCATTCTATGGAAGCATCCAATATAAAATACTACAGTATCTTTGAGAAAAGTCCCAAATTTCGCTTTACCAGAATTTATCTAACACCTTATCCAAAGCTCAGCGGTTTTGCTTCAGTTTGCTGTAAATCGGATAAAGTACATTTGGGTCGAGGTCTGAATCTTGATTCGTTCTAAAATACATTTTGTGGTTTCGAGTGATAATTAGATGAGGTTCTTAAACAGTCGGTACTGACTCAAACTTTTAATGTTTCTTGGAGTATTATATCAACGCGATTTCATCTTGGAAATGCTAGATGCTTCATCGAAATGACCAAAATACTGCTGAAGGACAGTGGCGGGTCCATCAGTGGTCACTGTTCATTGATGCAGGATGCGTAGCGCCAGATTGTTGTAAATGAAATTCACTTTGTTCTTTCTAATGAGTTCGTGATGGGTCATGATTCAGAAGTACATATCGTGACTGAAATGGGATTTCGATCATGTTCGTAACCTATTTCCTCACTAGATAACTCCGGCTTACCACCAGTTAGATTCGCCCGTTCTAGCTGAACAAAAGGAATATACACTTGCGTATTTGTTTATTTATGTAGGTGGATAAAAACCCATCATCGGAAATCAAGGTGACGAAGGAAACCGGTTTTCTTAAAAGGTATTAGTCAACTGGACCAGGAGAATCGTCATCATCCTTCTTCAGAGACGGTGACGAAGTGTTAACATCGACTTTCACGAAACTCTAGGGATCAATCTGGGCAAAGGAAGGTGTGAATCGATGATAGTGCCGATTTACAAGAAGGGTGATAGATTCTCCCCTGAAAAGTGCAGAGGAATTAGTAACCATTGGCATCCAAACTGCTAACGGGCTTAATGCTCGACGATCATCTGATAAATGCAGAAGGTGCATGCATGAGAACCAAATCGGTTTCCGTCCGGTCGAGGTTTTATTGACCAAATTTTCCTTTTGCAACAGATCTTAGAACATGGCCACATGTACAGCGGAACCACAGTTTCCGTTTCTCTTGAGTCACTGCCTCCGTTCGAATTGTGCCAGAAAAATCCATTTCGCTTTCCATTTTGTGTGCTAACAGCCGCAGCAGAGTTCATCCCTCCGGCGATTTTTCATACGAGACATCATAAGATAGGATATTCTTCAAAATCTCCCTCTTTCACCTTTCCTTTTCAATTTTGTCATTAAGATGGTCATGGAGATAACCATATGATCACGGCAGAATAATGACTTTGATGTTGGCTCAGTCAGGAATCTGTCTGACTTAGAATACGAGTACTATGTTGTGCTAAGGATCGCAGACTTACGTAAGCTGCCGGTTTTTTTTTGATCTTTTCAATGACAGTGCATAATTGTTTTGGTTGTTTTACGTCTTCAAAGTGTAAATTTCTGCCTTTTGACTGGATTGGCTCTAGGCCGAACCTTGTTTTTCCAGGGGAACAAGTGGGTGAGATGAATAGAACTGGTTACTGGGGTAACTGTATCTCACCTGGTGGTCGTATATCTGATGAATTCTTACCTTCTCGCATACAGAAGATCCGATTGGCATTCACCAGTCTGCGGCATGGGCATGACATCCGGTTATCGGTCAAAGGTTGAGTATACACGGCGGAAGTGGGGTCGGTTCTGGTCTACGGCTCGCCTACATGGCCGTTCGAAACCGAATATTTGCGAAGGCTTTTGGTGTTTGAATACATTTGTTCTTAGACTATATTGGGGGATAATTTTGTAAATACTCCAGAAGTTAGGCATAAAGTAATGGGTCGCAAGCACTGAATCAGAATAAATTAAGGTGGTTAGTACCTGTTTTGCTCATTCCCACAGAGTGACAACCTCATTGTACACTATTTTTCGAGGCACGTAGTAGTTGCAGGATGGTTCGAGGTGGCCAGTCGATGAAATGGCAAATTAGTACGAAAGCTTTAGCTAGTGGACTGGCTGGTGTAGTGGTAGTTAGCCTACTGGGTTGGGATCCACGGGGTCCACCGAATCGATGTTTGGAGACTGTGGGTGATATAGCTCAGTGCCGCAGTCAGTGGCGTTCTTAATTTCGAAGGCCTTCTTTTGCTTTGTAGTTCACCTTATTATTCGGCTTTCGATGATCACTATTCCTGGTTCTCTATCTGTTTCGGCAGTTGGTGGTGTGATTTAAGATTAATGGTTGTACAAATGGAACTGAAGTGAATGCTCTTGTCTAATCACCTATATTATTATTCTGACGTTGTTGGTCACTTATATGCATTCACTGTTTAAAATGATTGCGATGTTTTCCTGTTCATGTGCGCAAAATATTCCTTCCAACGGAAACAATTTAAAATAAAGCATTCGCATTTTGTCGAACATGTGGCTTTTCGAGAAAACATTCGGAAATAATTTTACTTCATAAAACCTATTTGCTTCGGCAGCTTGATCGGTTTTAACTCGTTTGCCGGTACCTTGTTGACCGATCCTTAGAACTCTCGCAGCAGGAGACGCTCGATCAGAAAACACCCACTGGGTGGTTTTCTACAGCTTATTGCCAGACTAAGGTTGATCAAATTTATTAAGAAACACAATAAGTTGTAGTTTTCGATTACTATTTTTCAGCTTTTAAATCCCCAGTGGGTTAACTTGGTAACACTTCGGTCCGTTTCTCAGCTTACTTTTCACTCTATCGCCAACTGTTTTCGTTCCAGAGTAAGTGGGCCAGACAGCTTGTGTCTAAAGTACAGTACATCTGGACACTGCTTTCATGTTTACACTGTTTCTCGACTCTAAGATTTGGTGACATCGATGATGCCAGTAGGCGAGATAAGGAAGATCCTTCACCATAACTGTCGCACTACGATGGATTCACACGCGTGTCGAGGCTTATCAGAGTGCGTCCAAACACTCTTTCTCTAGACTACTCTTTGGTTCTAATGCAGATTTGAAACATGCACAGGTTAGTTACGGGGTACTGCGAAATGCCCCATCAAATGGTCACTAAATCCTTGCCATTTTGTTTTAAAATAGAGGCGGTTCTGTGCCGCTGACTAACATTCGGTATTCCTTTGGCTTTCCGGCGATGAGTTAAGCATTGATATTTTACGATGAATGGTCGAATCTATAAAATGAATCTATTAAAATATTTAAGTCATTCTTCTTTTTTTCTGTCTCCTCGATTCAGTCCATCGATGTTTGGAAATTGCTGATCACCTTGAGAAACGGTTTGCTAACTTGAAAATCAAAACGGATTTCTTTTGTTCCGAAGCGTGCTTTATGAAAATATCCCAAGAGGTCCCCGAAAATTTAGCCAATTATTGCAACATTTATCATTAGATTTAAGCCGATTGCAAATCTCCGGCCTACCTTGCACAGGAAGTTAAATTATCTGGCCAGCAACACCCATTCACAACTGCCGGCCAACAAATGATCATACCATGGACATCACAGTTATGACGGATATGCTCTGAAAACTGATGGACTTCAGTTAGAACTGACGGATCGTGAGAATAGTCGTTCGTTCACGCAGCTGACTGTTAACCACATAACAGCAACAATTCCCTTAGCTAGGCCAGAGTGCTGAGCATACAGCTTGTTACTAACACCAATGATGTTTTGTTGTTTTGATCAAATTAGCTATCTTTAAAAGTCAGATACATATCGCATGTGGTTCTGTGCTGTTGAAAAGCGTTTTAATTCCCGCATATGTGGCTGATTTTCACATACCATAAATCTAGGAAATTATATGAGGAGAATTAACGCCCACGTCGAGCTCAGCCTTTTTCTTCACCATGAAGCAAGGATAAACCAAGTTCGGATTGTTTGGTTGCATCTGGTCTCACTTTAGACCCATACTTATTTGGGCACTTGGGAAAGCTGCTTGGAGAAAGCGCAAGAAAATCTAAAGGACGGAATTAAAATATAATTGAAAATTTTAAACGGCATAAGGTTCAAACCCAGGCACGAAGGCCAGCCAAGAGCTCAAACCTAGCATGCCTATTATTGAAGATATGAGCTGGTTTGCTGCAACTCAAAGTGACTCCATAAAAATGTTTGTAGTGCTTCTCTTCACGCTGTTTTCGATGACTGCGGTCATAATTCATGCTTTCCAAATTCTCCCAAATTGACGCAAACAGGTCCTTGTCGACCACATGGTGATGGTTTTTGCCACAATCGAGTAAGAGAAAGTTTGTGCTCGGCGGAAAAGGACGAATGTTTTTGCAAGCATGGATTTGTTGCCATTCAGGACGGGAAAAGAATCATTTGTACAAAACGTAAGTTTTCCCCGAACAGGTTTGCCTTTTCACCTAGTTACATTCGGTGATGTCGGGCAATCATTTACGAGCCAATCAACTAAATTATAGCGATTTTATGCCTGCGTGCCTATCTCTGTGAACTAGTTTGCTCATTTTACAAACGGCAATGTTACCAGGTGATTTATTCTGTATTGTAAATACATAATAGTTGAGGTTGTCTCGTTTTCAGTATCAATTCATATTCATAAATGGCGAACTAGACCTCCACGTTTATTCAACGTCAGAATAATTCTTTGGAATTGATATTTCATGTTCGCATTTCATTTTGAGAGAGATAGTACTACTGCAGTCTCTTTCCTGTAGAAAAATTCAAATCGGGTTTTAAATAAATGTCATATGTTTTCGGCTGAAAAGCGAATTTCCGTCCGTAATCTGAGCAACAAAAAGAATCACTAAAAAACCGATTAATCCTTCATTCAAAGGAAGATATCAACAAAAACCTTTCAAACCAAATTTATTTACGTGATACAAACTGGAAGCGTCATTTTGTGGCAACCAATTTTATCGATGACAGTTGCTGGATTTGATGGGGGCGATTTTAAAGTTGATTACCGGTTCAGAGTTTTAGCCCTAAACAAGCGCGGCATGGTTATCTTTTGGTCATTGGTTGATCATTTATAGTAGTTAGTAGTTAGTAGCAGTATTAAGAGCAGTAGTGGGATTACATTGATAGCAATGCACTGAGGAGATTTATTCTAAAAGCCTTACGATATTTGGTCATTATTACTGGTGTTGGTAAATGTCTACCTAAAAGATGATTACGAGCAGGTCCAGTAAAGCGAGAGAGCCGCTGGGTCCAGATAAGGTACTGAGAATTACCAAAATTAGTTAGAATCCCTTAACTTAACTGTTCTTAGAATTTGCCAAATGCCCACGGAGGATCAGCTAATGGAAATAAGCAAACGTGATAAAAAGGTAAGTGACAGTGATCTTGACTTCCGCATAATATTTTTCACATTTGTACGTGTTAACACCTTTGCATGAGACGATGCCAATATCTAGACTCGTTTAGGAAGGAGCACATTTGGGATTAGGGACCATGGGGTAGTTAGCTTTTATCGAATAACTGATGGCATCAGTAGTGATATTTGTTTGCTTACCTATCTGCCATACAGTACACTGAAAATGCAGCCTTTTGCCGATCGATCAGAGTGATAAAAAACAGTCCCCGATCAAATGCGTTCCTAATCATATCACGAAGTTAGTTTGCTGTCGACTGGCATACGGTGCATAAATGTAATTTCCCGAGCAAACGCACCTAGTCGGGAGCTTTCGCATTCAAGAGAGAAGGACAGACTCAACCCAATGTGCACCCTGATCCCGACATCACTCACTCCCTTCCTAGGCATATTAGAAACGTTGAGTTTGAAACCATGTTACTGCTGCTGAAAATGTGACCCGGGCAGAATTTAAGCCTGACATTAGACAGTATTTCATTCTTAGTATGCTTGGTTTCCTTTGTTACTCATGGAAATCTCAGCTCTCCTGAATTTCTAGAAACTCTCATCATAAGGAGCTGTTAACCACGGAAATCTTAGACTAAATCCGAACCAGAGCTGAAAAGCAATGTTCTAATGTAATTACACCCAAAATTATTTCGAGGTTGCTTTGAACAACAGCGAGAAAAATTATTTTCTTATTGACATGAATTTTAAACAAATTTGTAAAGTGAAATGTGGTATTTTTGCCAGAGGACGGTTAGGTAACATCACATCATCATCATCATCATCATCATCATCATCATCATCATCATCATTTAGCGTTGAACAGCAAGGCAAGCCTCACTGACCGCTGCCTTTCCCCAGAGTTACACGTTTATATAGAAAGAATGAATATCCAGGAGGAACAGGGAGTGAACCTAAACAGGCGGGAAAAGATAGGATGCTGCTGCAGCCAACACACGAAACACAGCCTAACTGTACAAACGCACGTGTTTTCAATCATTCTGATTCGATAGAAAATGACAGCACGGTCGCCACTGTTCACGGTTCACTGCCATATCCTTCAGTGTCTCCAGCCAGCANAGCAGCAGTGTACTTATCACTACCCACCCCACCTGCGCTCGATGCAATGGGCAGCGCGGTCCTGATTATCCTGCGCGACGACCGATGCAGTATGGAATTATTTGTAGGCGGGTAACTCATGGGAACTGATGGACGGGTACTGCTAGGGAGTCCAGCAGCTAAACAGAAGAACGATTAGGGTTCTCAACCGAAGCCTTTGGTTCTGACAAGAACCTGACCACAAGGCAGCTGGGAATAGCTGAGTGGAAGCCCATCTACTTGGATTAGTTATTCTTCCGATCGTTTTCCCGACCGAGCTGCTAACTGAGATCAACCCCCTTTTTGGAGGACCAGGTGACTACTTCGTCAGGCCTCTACCCATTGACCTTCCAGGCATGATTGGATCTTCGGCTTGAGATAAGCCATCCTGTATAGCACGTTGGATCATGAAGGCACGCAAGCCGTCACACCACGTCAAGGTGTAGTCTCGTTGTTAGAAGACGGTAAACTGTTAAACAACGGCAGTTAGAAATTAGATATCAGAGCAAAAGCAAATTGATTGCAGTGGATGAGAATAGTTCCGAAACATCGGACAAACAGTCCAAAGACAAAATCCCGGAAACCTTCGTTATGTAAAAATGAGTTCGTTACAAGGCTTTTTTGTTGATTAGGCGAGATTCAATGCAGGCAGTTTTCATTAAAGGTGATAATTTGCACGGTTAATTTATGTTTACAGTACAGTTGTCGATTTACGTCATCGCAGTCAAATTGTACCGAATGTAACCATTTGGAAAAGGGATCAATATGACACCCAAACTAGGTTAGATTAACGATAGCATACCGAGTAAATATTGTTTTGGTATCGCTGACTGAACAGTTTCTTCTTGGACACTGAATGACCCTTGACCGTGAAGATCACGTTATTTTACGATGTTTCACTTGGGAGATTTTCAAAAAGTTTAACCAGAAGGCTGAAAGAATGGAAAAAAACAATTGCAGTTAATGTTGTCAGTAAGGAATGAGTAACCACTGTTTGGCAGACCAACCGGATACTATGCAATGAATAAGCTGTATGTAACCAACTGTTTTGGGAGACAATTCAGGGTAACCTGTGGGAAACAAGAAAAAATGATGCCAACGTATTTTGCGCTCTCATTTAGGGATTTTCAAGTGAAAGCAAATCGTGATTGTCGATGACTTCGTTTTTAACACTGGATACCAGAAGCAGTATATCTGCAGGGATACGCAATCTGTTGCACCTCCAGATACCAGCAAGACGTTATTAAATCACAATATGTTCACGAGAATTGAGCTGTTTTTGATAGCTTGCTTTAGTTAAGACTTCTGGATATTTTGTATAATGTATTCAGGCACTACAGACGGTTCCAACCTGTGAGATCTTTTTATCCTGTACTGTTATGAAACTTCGTTGGTTGCCATTCTTTTTTCCAGTGCTCACAGATCTTCAGTGTCAGGTTGATGCGGATTGTGTACATATACACAACAGTAAATGTCACCCGGGAGTGGGTGTTTGTGCCTGTCCAGCTGGAACTATATTCGTTCCAGAATTCGAAGCCTGTAGTAAGTCATGACTTATGACAACATGTTTTATTGCAATGCAAAACATATCCTTTCTTTGTTCCTTCAACCCGAATCGAAGTAAAGGAAAAAGTACCATTTGATGGACGACATTTAATTTGATAGTGAGAGTTCACTTTCGATATTTATCCTCATTGACCTTATTGCAATTATTTAACGATGACTACAACACATTTTTGTTCACATTTGGCATTTTATGATGATTGGATTTCAGCTCTGAAATACCGCCAATAGTCTAATTTTTCATGAGCCAACAAGATCGTTACCTTTGCAATGAACAAAATGCCATGAACTGTCTCTTGATCTAAGTGGCTGTTTTTACTAACCATGAAATAAATGTGGATAAAGACAAACTGAAACGCGCCTCTTCTGATAACATCTGACTTGGAATTTTAAAAAAACTACATCTTACAACATTACGTTGCATAGTGACACAAACGGTTCGATATTTCATTTATGTTTCGGCCAGGTTTCTGTAGAAACAGGCAACACGAAGTGCTGGTAACCGTCTCTGAGGAGCAGAAAAGAATGAAACAAATTCCGCAGTTCGGCGAAATTATCCGGGCCTATCCGGCACGTTCATGTATGTGATCAAAAATGTGTAATGCAATTAATTGATCTGTTAAATTATGTGATTCTGTAGAGTTGACTCCCAGCTGAGAGCTCAAAATAATTAGAGATTTTTCCATTGGGTCATCTACCAGATCCAAAAGTCAGTCTCACGAATTGAAATTAGTCCGGAGACCTAGTATTCGCGTAGCTGGTGATCTTGCAGCTGAGCTACCGCCTTCGTTATCCACAGACGGAGACAACGTCGGTGTACTTCTCTCTTTTAAAAACGACTACACCAATTTATGTGGCAGTCGGCTTTTACCAAGTTAGGAATACTTAAGGATTAAAACCAATCAAACACAATATGAACATGTTTACCTACTTGCTTTCATGTTCACTGCACAGTAAGCGAGGTTTTAAGCATTAGATGCATTTGAGATCTGTTGGAAAGTACGTGGTTAGTTTAATATTTAGGGCACTTCACAAAAGTAAAAACGAGCATCCATTTACCAGCGCTGTTCCTCTCTACCGACAGATTTCCTCGTACGGTATGCGGTGATTACGGCAGCCTATGTTGGCAATTCAAGCAAATGCTCGATGGCCCTTAACAACGTCGCGTTCACACCGAGATAATTGCAGATCACAATATAAAAAATATCAAATATTCAATGTATTCCGACGTCGTTTCATCATTATTAGAAATATTATTAATGTGAGTCAGTAAATTGGTTGCAATCACAGTGTCAAAAAATGCACAGGAATTTGTCCGTCTGTCGATCAAATTTGATACAACATGTATGTTAAGACTAAAACGGACAAGATGATCAGGCAAGAAAAAAGCCACAAAGTTGTCTGGAAGATCATCGGTTCTTGCTCCATTTTTGCACAGTACAGCAGATTATTCTGCTAAATCTTTGGAGTATATGTGATTTCCTAGGATGTGAATCAGACCAGTTAACACATGCTACCATATATGTAGGAACTTAGAGTCCGGTGTCTGTCGATTCAGACAACAATGTTGCTTTAGACGTTTGTGAGCCCCATATCAGTTGCACTATAGATTGACTCAACAAAACCGGATTAATGCGTAAAAACTCGTGACCCTTATATTATGTATTGAAGAGACCTGATATACAAGCTATCGAGTCTCACATTAATTTTCTGATGTACAAACAACGTCACTCGCAGATTCAATATCACCTACATTCCGACGCGAATGAATGGTCAGTTTACCACTTAGGTCTTCGTAGATTCATGTATATGATAATTTTTAATGTGATCAATTTCATGCTTAAATCACAAAGCAAGAAATTTTGGACGATCGAGGAGTCCGAAATTACTGACGGGATATGTGATCAATAAAATTTTTATGCTTAGTTCAGGCATCTTGTTCATAAATTTCATATTTATTGTTCATCCTCGTCACACGGTCAAAACTTGGGGAGAAATAATCTGGAACTTACTTATTCCAGAAAAATGACAACTCGAGAGGGATTTGATTAAAAGGCCTATGGGAAAGCATGCACTGAAAATGTTATCCTTGTGGATGGAAAACTCGCGGGGGTTGTGCACAGCCGTGTTGCACCATGCTTCCACAATCCGGTTCCAAATTCTAACCGGTCACCACCATCGGAAGCATTCAATTGGTTGTAAATTTACAACAAGTTTCGCCGATTGATGGGTGAATATTTTTTGAGAAAAGAAATTAGATTTTACACAAATGAAACTGCTTTAGGGCCGAATGACGTAAGCCATGTATTGGTTTTATTGTGACTGATATATTGTTAATAACACAGTGTTGTTGGTAGATGTAATGCGCCAACGTTTCGACTACCGTGAGTAAACTTTCTGAAGGCAAATTTTACAATCAAATGGTTTGATTGGTTGAGTAATCTTGAAATCATATGCACTGTTGCTGGCAGAAGACTGAGCACATAATACTTCGCGTCTCGCGATCAGAAGACTAGTTGAATACTTGCCTTGGAAATTAAAATTTGTTCTTTCTCGGTTTCCATGGAGGTACTCAACGGTCCGCTCAGGCTAAGCTCACTATAGCCAGATCAACAGGAAAGCAGAACTCTGACCAATGATTTTATCAAAATAAGGCCATAAATGCGCTGGTTTGTTTGTCACAGCTTCCACCAACGCTTAGTGTTGTTTGCGAGAAAATTTTAGTGAAATAACTGGACCTTGTTAAATTTGAAAAACATGCCATCAATTGGATGTAAATGCAGCGTTAATGACTGATCTATTTGCCTGGTTAAGACAGACTGAGTTGTACTGTTGGTGAATTTGAGATAATTGCCGAGTGGTCCAGTCAGCGTAACTTGGCAGATGTAGGCAAATGAACAAAAATGTAACCATAGAGGAGATAACGACTCGCAGCTTATCCTTGAGATTCATTAGGATAGTCAACCGACTGGGAAAAAGGAGAACTAGTTATGCATAGAAAAATCTGAATTTGAATGTCTTCTTTAGGCATCTTACTAACAATTGGTCTTTATTTCTCCGTTGGAAGCCAGTGGGTATGTACAGATTTTTCTTACCATCTCTTGATACCGTTTGGCCTATTTTGATATCCTTTGTAAATGGCTGAATGACAATTTCGAGATACCTAACAATCTGAATTATTTGCCTAAGCTTTCCTATTTCTTTTGTTTCTGTCTTTCGAACGAAACAGTTTATTTTCCTTCTAGCTAATACCAGGCTGTCCAAATTAATTTACTGATTATTCATCAGCGACACCGATGAAGGCAGTGGGTCCAAAAACCACACTACCGCCTTGTGAAACTTAAGTCGAAAAAATGATATGCCTGCAATTAGTTCACACGGGATTACTGCAAGTTTGTGCTGTGATAATGATGTTTCCATCTGTCTGTGTCAAAAAGAAAAACCTGTTTACAGGAGAAAAACAGATAGGTAAAGTAATGTATCCCAGAACTACCGTACTCTTCGATTTAGCGACAGGTATACGGGAAATAAAATGACCTCAATGCAGTTGCATTCTTTTAAAGGTATAATCATTTGCAGCGCGCCAATTAAAATCCGAACGTACGTCATAATGCTAGTTTTCCAGTTTTTTGGTAGAATTCCGCTAGTGACATTGTTTTATTTGTACAATTGCAGAATTAAGCAATGTATTCTAATACTGGGGAGTTAGTAAACTACGGAGATACTATTGGAGGCGCGATCATGAGTTCTATTGGGAGACTATTTGGTAACCACTTACTAGTCAATTCTTTGACAAGCCGCGACCTATGTATCAATATGCCGCCCTCAGTTCACTTCCGTACAGGATCCAACCTGAAAAAGCCTGCACCGTTGCGTAAGCAAATTTATTGGCATCAGAGCTTGCAAAATAAAAAGACTGTTTGTCCAACAAATATCCATTTCATAAACTGGTGTCTTACGATGAGCGCCATGCCGCTAGAGCGACAGGAAAGTTTTCCAGGCGAGTTCCTTACTTCAGCGATAGTGGACTCGCAATACGCATGCAAACACAGTTGATCTTCATGTGTAAAGTATATTGTCACTGCAGTTCACGTACATACTTCAACAGAAAGCTATTTAGCCATTCATATACGTTGCAGCATAATCGTGCTTTTGTTGTTCTCGTACCCGACATCGTTGACAAGTTTGACGAATCCACCCTTCACCTAGATCACATCACGTGTTTGTAAACATAAGATTGTTACTGTAGCCCCAAAAGAAGGTCCATCGATCTAGTGATGATTGGTGTAGTCCAAAATTCTCGAACAGATAAATGGTACATCCAGAGTAAGAAGCTAACTGACCACCATATCCGCACAGACTGCGAGATCCCAATAAAGCACAAAACCTGAAGATGCCTTGCGTTGCGTCGGTACGTCGGACGCCCATATAGAAAACCCATAGTAAAAAATAAATGATGTGTCATTATTCAGCTGAATGATCTCATGTAAAATGAAAAAAACGTCATCTGGAAGAGAAACTCTTCGTTGATCACAGTGCTCCGTAATTACTTAGCCTCTGTTTTATCCGACTCTCGGCGTCTGTTCCAACCGGCAAGGAAGTATTGGCAATTAGTCTGAAAGAATATAGAAGGTACTAAAACAGTCCGACAACAGAAATGCAGGAATTTTGGCCGCAAATTTATACATCTGAAATGCATAAAGTTAGCTGCCGAGCTCGGCTCAAACAGCCTGTCAGCCTAATTGCACTTGCATTAATCACAAATCAGAACTATAGTTTTCTCTACCTTACCCTGTTGCAGGTTCACTGCCGCTTCCGCAATACTGTATGTTAAAAGTTGCTCAAAAAAAGAGTCCGCGGTAGCCGAAAGCTCGTTGCTATCCGCACTGCGCTATTTAGTTTTACGGCCAATAAGCAATTCACTATTGTTTCTCTCTAAACTAGTAGACGCATTTGTCTGTATTTCGAATTTGATCGCTAAACTAACAATGGCAAAAATCCCCCCAAAAATGCAGTCTCCACTCACATTTTGGCAGTGCTTTTTCTTGACTGAGACCGACATAAATGAAGGAATTTACTGTCTCGAAAGACTAATAATTCGTCTCCATTTTTCTCATCAAAATAGACTCATTATAAGTACAAATAGTACCTTTTCACATTGTATTTTTTGACTAGGAATCGCAGTTTACAACAGCACCATTCCTCAATGTCTGGCATGTGAACTAGCTCGCGGTACGTGTTTCGTCCAATCGCACAGAAGTGATTCAATTGCAACAAAGATATTCGATTCTCGACAGGCTTTTGTAGAACGAAGTATAATTACAAAGTAAGTCTGTGATTAAGCAGATGAAGAAGGTCACTATGAAATATGAAGGCAGCATGCGGTCGTCTATTTTAACGGCCACATTCATTTGAGTAATCACATTCTGCCTAGTAATGTTATAAAACTGATTACTATTACCGCCCGTCCGATCTTTGGCCATGTCTTGATCATTATTCAGTTTTTCAAGTACGATGAATCCAGTAGTCGGGATTATTCGGCAGAATGACAGGGTGTTTGTGCATTTCACTTAGCACTCACCGACTTTGTTTTTTCTTGATTTTCGGACAACCCTAGAAGTCTTCCATTGGATGTTTATGTGAGACTCAGTGAGATCACATCGCAAATAAAAAAGCTATCCCTTGGTGAACATTAGCAAATTTGGACCAGGCTTACTTATTGCATATCTACAGCTGCTGACAGAAGGAAGATACTTTGACTAATTATTTAGAACTGTGCGACAATAAGGCTTTTATTAGATGGAACATTTCGATTAAAGAATGTCGTTGTGTGAATTGTATGGCGGGTGCACCCGGTGAGCCAATTTTGTTGTATTTCGAAGCCCACAATATTGTGAGTTTTAGATTCCATCAGTGGAACTCAGTGGGATTTGTCGAACGGGGTAAACCTGCTCCAAATGATGGAGATCACCAAGCTAGAGTTGTCGATTAAACATAGTGTTATGTTCAAAACGTTGACTGATTTTCAAAAACCCATAACTGATGCAACCGTAAAACCTCTTCAACCTCGTCGGTATTAGAACCGATCCATGGGCAACCTTAGAATTTCTGAGGACTATTAGACTTACCCTTGTAGATCACTGTGCGAAGTCCACGCGGAACGAATACGAGGGCTATGCTCACGCCTGGGTTCGAATCTCGCTCAGGATGAAAAATGTTCACAGTTAGATCATTTCTACAGTTTCATGATAGTTTCCACTCAGCAGACAGAACACAATGAAGTTCAGCGTGCTACGGATACCGCATTCACTTTATCTTTCGCTTGGAATGCGCCCTTTGTTTGCAATTTCTAGACTGAACTTCTGCACGAGAAAACGATGAAACACTGAAGCAGAACGTTGGTCTTCCGTAGCGAAACCCAAGCGCATTGTGCTGTCTGCAATCATAAACGCGTGTGCACACCGTGATCATTTGTTGGTATATCCTCATGTATTTCGATGAACTCAGCATACTGGGCAAAATTAGACGCAGAAGGATCATCCTAGCAAAATAGTAAACTAAATCTTTGTTCATGTCAATAATGTGACGACGGTATTCACAGTCATTACAAAAAGCGAAACATTGTCCTAGTAGTAGAAGAGATACAAACGCCTTATTTTCAGAACGATCACGTTTTTCGTGAAGTTACCACTGCCATGAAGTGCATCCTCGGGAAAATCGCTTCACTATCATACCTAACTAGTTTTCTGAATGAATTAAGTTTTTATGCAAGGTTGTTTTTTACGGATGAAATGTCTCCAAATAGGTCACCCAGGAAAAGTGAACCCACCTCATTTGAGGGAATAAGATTTACGGATCCCATTAAACATTCTAAAGTCCATTAGTCTAGTTGAATGCCTTTACGCGAATAAACGCATCAGGAGGTTTGTCCACGTATAATTTGGATTTTTCAAGGAATACGAACATTGAGTTTCTTCTGCCACTTAGCAAGGAAAGGTATGCATTCCTCCAAATAAACACTGCAAACAACGTTTTCAATGAGTTTATCTCTCTTCACTTCATCGCTCTAAAAATAGAAAAAAAACTAACGCTGATTGTAACCCACTTTTCCCATGGCCTCAGAGACGGTTGCGATATATATATATGTTACAGATACGACTCTGGTGAGAAATATCAATTCGGAGTGTACAAGTATGTGGATGTTTGGACAAGAGAGCATCGGGTATGCATACCTGACGAGCAACAATAACCGCGAAACCGGTCGTGTGCCCCCAAAGAAATTTTGTTCACGCATCCAGGTACTACTTGCTGCTTCTGTACATACATACGTATATTCTGGGGCATTCTGCCCTCGTTACTAAGGTTGGCTCAGCCCAACTGACAAACAATTATCAACGAATCACAGTTGTCATTCTTCTGTGCACTGTTCGACCAAGAGCTTCCATGCACACTCCTCTTGCTACAGATTCGATTCTGGTGAGAAATATCACTTCGCAATTCCGAGTGTACAAGTATGTGGATGTTTGGACAAGAGAGCATCGGGTACGCATACGTGACGAGCGACAATAACCGCCAAACCGGTCGTGTGCTCCCGGGCAAATTTTGTTTACGCATCCAGATACGAATTCCTGCTTCTATATGTATACATACCTATATTCTGGNATTCTGCCCTCGTTCCTAAGGTTGGCTCAGCCCAACTGACAAACAATTATCAACGAATCACAGTTGTCATTCTTTTGTAGACTTCGAAGAAGAGCTTCCATGCACACTCCTAATGCTACAGATTCGATTCTGGTGAGAAATATATATATATATATTAAAGCACTCAAGAATCTAAAACTTGTAACTACCGACGGGCGTTTCTTATAATTTTTCAACTCATTGTCCGTCCTACACTTTCTGAGAGTCCGTGATAACGGGATGCATCACAGGTACTGAAACAAAAGGAGATCGACACAGTAATCGCAAGACGATAATGAATGAAAGAAAACTCGGTAATATGTATTTGTTGGATTGCCTGATTAACTCTTCATTACCAGAGTTCTTAAGGACGTTTTGAAAATGATTTCACTCATGAACTCTGTTTAGAAAGCAACAATGTAGTTCTCGATCAAGATGGGTTTTCTCTAACTGGAACAAACACCCTCCTAGTTTTGATATTAATTTTCAGCATACTCGTTACCGAAAGGTCATGTCGATTATCTGATAATATCGGTCAAAGTTTTGTTTCGTGAAATAGTGTCCCTTGATGTTGACTGATAGCGGATGCCCGAAATAATTAACGAATTACTGTTTTTAACTTATGGAAATACAGCCACTAGTCTGGATTTCATTTGTGGATGCACGGAAAAGCTGTTTGATCGTGTTTTTACCTTGTTATTTATGTATTACTAGGTTCAAAATACCCTTGAGAAAAAGTGAAAAATTCCCGCAGATAACAAATGTACTTTGAACAGAAAAAGTGATGCATTGCTTTCTTCTGCCCAATATCTTCCTGCATCGTATGTCGACTGCGTTTTCACTCGCAGATATCCATACGGTTGTCAGTGTCCGGTCGGTTTTGCTACAGCCGCACAAATCTATCGCGTTAAGAAACCGTTTAACGTTGGATACAGCCTTGGCAATGGGGTGCAAAAAATAAGCAATACTAAATCGGATCATATGTCAAAGTTTGGCTTATCAAATGCGGGTTACTGCTCAGTTCGGCTAGGTAAGTCAATTTGACAACCTGACAAGAGTGCCTAAACAAAAAACGGTTACCTGGTAATACGTTTTCTCGCTCAGTGTGCATGAATTTCCATGAAACATGAAGTTCAGACAAAGTGCATTACAACAGTTTGCTAAACTTCAATTCAGTGCAACCTAAGCGTTTTGAAAATACGAATACGTGACCCGAGGGTCTGTTCTCGGGTAGCCAACCCAATAAAATAATGCAAAAAGTTAGATCAGTTGGAAAACAAAGTGCATTAGAAATGACTCTGCCACAATCCACTCAGTTCGGTCATTTTTTACTCATACTGAATACATGCATGGAAGTAGATGGGCATCGGCCAAATGACGAATAATAATATCAAAGCAACACTGGCATTCCTTTTTTGCGATTCTTTGGAGTAGACATTTCACCGAGGGAAAGGTTAACGCAATTCTGTAGGGTTCGACATAGTAGAGATACATTTAAAATCCATAAGAAAAACGAAACATTGCTCCAGATTGTTTTGCATTCACAATTTGTAATGCTGAATTGGTACTGATTTTTGTAGTCTTTTATTCATAACATAATTCTGACTGATTAAAGCCGTATCGTTTTACTGGGTGGGATAGCAGTAAAGTTTGTCTATATCAGACCACTTAACGCAGATTTCCTAGGATGAAATTTATTTCGAGAACAACGGAAATTGAATGAGGCCCTTTGTAAAAGTCAGAAGCTTACGGATACTGAAATCCTTGACCACCGGATCCTGGTAGACTATTGTATTAGTTGATTTTATGGGTCAGTTTTGTGGTACACTGGAAGCGAAATATTTTCTGGGCAGCATTGTACAAAACGAATTTATCTGATCCTAATAGCTCCGAAGTTTTCTACCACAAATCAGGATAATTTGAATAAACGATGCATAGGGTATGGAACTTTGTATTCCTTTCATCTAAGTCATTTTGACGGAAATGAAGCAGACGCTGTAAGGCGTTGGAATTGCGCATCACACTTGTCATCCGTATACCTTAAACCGTCTGACACTTATAGGGCAGTCTTTCGAAAAAGTACCCAATGAAAGGACCGTTTTTCAGGAAACATTACAGTCCGGAAAATCCCGGTCACGAAATTGAAATCAGGTACCTAAAAGACAAGTTGGTTGCGCCGGTAGCTTTCGCAGAGATAATTGTTTTACATTATCTGATAACTGATGCTTCACTGGGTGCTAGAGCGCTTCCAGTTACTGTTACACAAAAGGGTTTTGAAGCATAACACTAAGTCAAATTTGCGTGTACTCTCCATTAAGTCTTGCTGTTGATGAGAGTGGGTTCCGAAAAATCTTGCTTCATCCTCATCGGTCACTCCGAATTGTGTTCAGGCATGTTGTTAAAGCCATCGTTTCATTCTGTCGATGTGCCTGCCACGGCAAGTGCCTGTGAATCGATAAACTGCATGTGAAGCGGAGCCAGTAATACAGCGATTTCCACGGTTATCCAGGTCCATTTTCATGGGGGGACAGTAAAAGTTTAAGTCCTGCTGCTGGGTCTGTGAGACTCCAAGTATACTCGGATCGCCAGTCACCAATGTGAAGCAAATGTGGTTAGAATAGGGTGTGCAATAAAACAATGGAACCAATAATAATAGAAGAAGTTTGTCATCAAACTAGAACTGAAGGATGGTTACGAAAATTTACACAGGATAAAAATGCCCAAAGGGTGCGGCAAAATCGCATATGGTTGTCAAATATACAGCAATTTATTGGTTACCATTCACTAGGACCAGTTCTAACGACTTTTATATCGACTTTCTCTAGATCCAGCATGCCTTCAAAGTTTGGCAATATGCTTTTTCACTCGGCAAAATGTCAATAATCTTCGAGAACTTTATGGAAGAAAGTACTCCACATGGATAGATTGGTTGCCAATGTTTACTTCTTCTGACCAGGTTGAAATTACACCAGTCAACGAGATGATTTGCATCTAGGTTAAAGGAGAGCGTAGTAAAAAAAATAGAACATTTAAATCGGATTTCAGTAATCTTTTTTAGTTTCGAAATTTACATTTACGGCTCATTTACTTATCGTTTTACCGAGTACATTATAAATATCTTCATGAGCCTAAATCCTTTCCGCTTTTCACCAAAATGAGTGCATCGCACCTTAAACAGTATAAAAGATCGAGGAAGAATTGCTAATGAAAATTTCTATGCTTATCAGGAGCCTACTGTCTTTTGGTTTGATGGTGCCAGTGATATTGCCGGGAAGACGCTAATCCAGTGCGGCTTTGTTTTAATGCAAATATTGGTTCGTGGAAAATTTCAAAGTTTAATTGCAAGTGCAGAATAATTGTCATAACTTGTGAATTCAATATTTTCTGGTGACATCGTACGAGTGTCTTATGGCAGAAGGTGACTCGGCATGGCTTTCATAGGATTCCTCACGCAACCCATTAATTCTTCTAGATGGTCATCAGCATCGTCCAGTCCCGGTGCCCGAAATGGAAAGCGAGCCGAATATAACTGATTCTTTTACCTTAGCCATTAATGCAACCTGGCCTGATAAAACTACCGCCATATGATCTAGTTCTTTTATGCCTCACTGGAGTTTGTACAAATTTATTTTTTAAGTAGTCGAAATCTTCGTGATGGGCGGTTTCTTCGAAGAACGCAAATATTTTTCAGCAATTGCGCGACTCCATAAGGATAAGGTTTGCTTTGATTCTTACTTGATGAATCCTTTGAAAACGTACATAGTATAATATAGCATGATATTTTGTCATATAATATTATATTGTATAAATAAAGCTCAGTGATGTTGCGGTTAGAAAATCAAAATCCACACTAAACCAATACTCTTTACATGGTTGTTATTCTGGATATTTCGGTTTTACTCATAGGGGATTTCTTATATGCTAATCCAAATCATAAATCCCCTCGAATTTTTAAATATTTTGGGCAAATGTTTTATTCGCCGCGGTTATTTTTTTTCGACGGTCAATAACCAGCACAAAGGTTCCGGAAACCGAAAATCATCAACGCATTAGTTTCATTTCGATACCTGAAGACAGAATAAAATATTACCATAGGAGAATGCGGTCATATTCTATGAAAATCTCGACCATTGTTGGAAAAATTACACCTTATTCTTCGTTAATTGTAACATGCTGAATGGACCTGGACAAATAAACAACGGTAGAATGAAGATTTTCACCAAGTCAACAGTTGATTATACCAAGAAATCCATGAAAAATTTTGATAAATCACACTGCTAGCCTAATGCAAATGCGAATTCGAATGAGATGAATCAGTCCTTTTGACCTGAAATATTTTCATTCAAATTCGTTTCATCCGTGGACACAAAAAGTAGCCTTATTATTTGAGGAGCCTAATTACGTTGCGGACTCTATTTTGTTTTGTTTCCCACAGAAGCAGATTATTATTTAACTTGTAGATCTCGGCCTTAATGGTGCCACTTATCGTTCTTCTTACAGTGGATATTGATGAAACCTGCAATCTGGTGGACCTTTTTTGTCGCTCGAGAAATTCGATTTGCACTCACTCTTCGGGATGGACATTTTCAAAGAGAAATGCCAAATCGTGCACATGCAAAAAGGATTTTGTCCCAGTCTACCAGATTAATCTTGGCTATCATGAGTGTTGTGAGTTACACGGTCTTGCTATTTGCTAATTTCTAGATTTTTGTTCCTACTAAAATCGGGGCCATGACCACACGAAATGATCGTTGATAAACATACAGTCCGCGAAATTCAGTACGCCTTACGTAACTCTTTATCGGGTCAGGAATGAGCTCCAAGTGAGCAGGAAACGGATGCGCTTTGTGTAATTTCCAGCGCAAAATCGGTGGTTTCAGAATGCGGTGTTGTGTGCCGCAGATGGTACGTTCTAGTGAAAAGACTAACCTTGGACAGAGAAGTCAAGGTGAGAGCAACATCAGCAAAGTCTAGCTCCGACGTACAGTGCCGTATTTCTGCACCCATATTTGTTACGGATGACATCCCATGAAATTCTAAAGCTTCCTTACCTTGTTATAAGAAATTTGTTTGTTCGTGGACTGCACCAGTGGCTTTCAGGCGAATTTTGCTCTGTCATCAACAAGCTAGTTTTACTTCGGAATGGTTGTAAATATTGCAGACTTCCAAATGGACATTTGGTTTTCACTGTCAGTAAGATTTGGGCCGAAACCAGGAAGTTTTCGTCTTGGTGGATTTGACGTACAAATAAGTCTCCGCTCGACATTTGGCGCAACCGGAGCAGATTTCGAAAACTTTAGTCTGTTAATGTTGATTTAATTAGCACTTGTGCTTTTTATATTGAAATCATAGTCATCCCAAGAATAACAACGGTTGTTACTCATTGAACAACGGAAGACTCAATAAATGAAATTTCAAAGTTAGCTGGAGGTCACAGTCCTCTCCTAAGTGAATAGTTTTGTAATCCACCAGTTGACCGATACAGTCTACTGTGCAACTCTCGAGATTTGGTTTATCATGGGTATTGTTTTCTGACAAAATAGTTTGACAAAATATTACCGAGTATTTTTACGAAGGGTGTTTAGTATTGGGGTAACGTTCGATCGCCTGCGTGTAAGGAACATTGATAGTCAAAAATTTTCTGCCAAATAAGCAACAGTCCCGAGGCTTCATACCATCTCTTCGGAATACCTCGAACTGACTGAGCCCACTCATTAATTTGGATGAGAGGGGGTATCTTGACGCATTTGGAATCAGTTCTGCTGCGGCCATAAGAACGATTCAGAATTACCAGTCGGTGTTAGTGACGTCTACAGATCGAAAAATCATGACAACGTCGTATTAGGGTTCTCAGGTATACAGGACCTTGTTTAGAAGCTACATTCTATAACCAGTCGTGTTATACATTCGCTATACGCGCTGTGTCTCAGTTATCAAGGAGACAGAAGTTGGGATCAAAAGGCTGTGTTCTGCTCTGTCTACTGGCTCAGTGTCAACAAAAGTTGTGTTGAGAATGGATTTCCATCACCAAAAATGATGAGTCACTATTTTCATTGTTATCTTGACACCAGGAACAATGTACCATAACGAAAGTTGGGTTTGGATCTGAGAATGCATGTAGGAAAAATCGCTGCTATTACGACAAATACTAAAACGACTTCCTAGGATGACCACACGTTGTGATATGCAGATTTCATGGTTATTAAAAATGAACGTTGTTGTTTATGGTTGTATGAATTTAAGCCTTACAAATATAGTTCATTTCTGTTCTAATAAGCATTTACCTGGGACAAACCATGATAGTCTACTGGGAAAATGTATTTTAGTCTCAGTAGAAGAATTCACTGGACCATAATATCATATAAGGAAACAATTCCTTTAAGGAAGAGTAGTGTAACTTGCACGCTAGAAAATCCTTCTCAATGAGATTTGCAAGTGAATGAATCTGAATTGAAAAACGTGCAAATAAACCAACATTAGCCACGAACAGCACAAACTAGCATACGAAAACGTCCAGGGTAACAGGGCAAAAGTGTCTGCCGTAATGGTAGTAACAATAGAAGTACCTGCAGTTCCAGTAGTGAGATCAATGGTAATAGTGCCAATGGTATGAAAATGTTGCGAACCGGGTTAGAGGAACGGACAAATGGCCGTCAGTAAGCATGTGTGTTTTAGATGATGACGAGTAAAACATAACAGTAAAATGGATTAAATTTATTAAGACGAATTCAATCAGGAACTAGGTTATATCATTTTTGAATACGCCGCCAAAAATTATATTCAAAACCTACATTGACGATTTTTGAATGAAACCTCATATTTCTCACTGGAACAGACGCGGCAAAAGACTAAGTCTAATGGTTTTCGTGAAAGAAAAAAATACAAGAGAAGCAATCTGAAGAAAGACCTAGATGAAAACAGCATCATATGGAGCACTAGGAAAAAAGGATGAAATAATCAGCACTTAGGTAACTCATCATGTAGCAACATGCCATGAAAAAACGCCTCCACGGAATCCTGCTAGCTTTAGGAATTTAAAAAGCTGGCTCGATGAAAAGTATGCCCCGTGTCTGAAGTTCGTCCCCTTGGAGCATGTGTAACAGACGTAAACTGTCTACCTGCTGTTTGGATCATTCCAATCTACTCGCTAATAAATCCTTAACTCTAGTTGTCAAGTAGAGACAAAGTAGAATGTTTGAGGTAGTTGGTAAGTCACAAGCTAGATGTAAACAAGAGAATGAGGATTATTAAGATGGAATTCCTGAAGGATATATTCATGAGGTTCCCGAATTCTTCGACGCCAGAAGGGGTGGCTCAACTGGTCTTCCGTTAAAGGCTAACGATTCGAGGACCACTTAGCGGGGGGCCAAGAAAAAATATTTGCCGAAGATTTCGGGATGATTGGTTTTTGATAAGCCACATACCGGTACAATGCAGTCCGCTTTAGGCCATCAGATTCATGAGAATCTTACCATGAAGTTGAAAGGGTATTTTTATAGGTTAAGGGAATCAAGGAATCGTTTGAGCGATTTTCGACAGTTTCTGGCATTAAATCTTGTAGGGAGAAATTCTAGCACATGATGCTCGAAAAGATTCAACTTACTTAAGCGTCTGCTGAATTCTTCTTACCGTTATTTTGATATTGATGGAATTTTTTCTCATCAATGGAGTTACACGGAATTACATGACCTCACTGTAACCCATTTTAAACCAGCGAGAATTGGGATTTTGCTTTTGCTTGTGCACTTATAGGAATCTATGGTTCTCATCAATCAAAGATCGAAACTTAGCCTTAGACGTTCTGCTACAATATTAAAGATCAGGGACAATGTGGTCTAAAGCATCTATGACCATTCATACCACATTCACACGAGGGCATATTTGACCGGTACATCAAGCATCACTGTTTCTTATTCTATGTAATCGTTCATTATTAGCCTTGTGACGGAATTATTTTCGGTACACGAGTGCTAATGACGTTTAAGTCTTTTTTCGATAGATAAAAAGATTTCCAGGCTTGAATGCAGTAAAACCTTGATGTTTGACTAATTGCAGTTCTGTAAGATTTGGAAAATGAAATTTACTGCCCGGAAGAAACCATCAAGATTTTGAGAAGTTACGGAGGGTGTTTGTAAATATTTGTTCTGCATGACGGCCGGTGTTTGTTTAGGGATTTCAACTGGAGATGATCAAAAAGAAAACATGAATTACCGGGCTGTACTATGTCTAGTCGGAACATGCATTCCATTGTAATAGATTGTCAAACATAATTTCTGCAAAAATTCTATGATCAGCTGTCCACTCAGTTGAACTTGGTCGGACACATTATCCTTAGTGCAGCCTAAACAATTCTGCCATGCATATCCAGAGCGTAAATATATTCAATCAGTAAATTCGAGGATGCATCTATTAGGGACTTGAGATCATCTCCTGAAGAGACATTCCGATCAGCTTTGTATTTTTACCTGTGGTATTTTGTTTATCCGGACGAATTCTGGTCATTACCTGTAACCCATACTCGGTATTGTATTTTTCTTCCAGAGCACTGGCGAGGAGACAAATTCCTATGAATTTCTTTGAAAATGTTGTACACTTTGAAGCCAATCAATTCACTGTTAACTCTGAGGAAACCGCAATAAGTAATACAAACCGGCACACAAAAGATATAGGATGTGGTTTTATAGATTCGCAAACCAGATTGCTGGTGCATTACGTACCATTTCTAAAACTGTTGTTAGTGAATGGCTCGTTCTTCTGAACACCCTCAGATCGGATGAGTGCCGAGTAAACTCACCTACCGGCGATTAACTTCTGTTGACGGGATGAATTGGCATCCATGCGTAAGAATCGTAAATTTGTCCGAAACCGCCCAACATGTTCGGGGGAGGAAACCAACAGGGATTTGTACATCGCTACTTGTGTTTTTTCGCTCCAGGTAACGATAAATCGCATCATTTGCTAACTTACGATGTGAATAAAATAAGAAAAGTAGTTTAGGAAATTTACATTGAAGAAGGCCAAGATTTTCATTTAACTCATTATCCTGTTACGAACTTTCCTTTTCGGTGATCACTCATTGGAGCTGACCCGATAATTGAATACGAAATTAATATATAATTATTAATAGGTGAGTACATTTCAGTTTCGTCAACTGCAATGGCAGTTTCACTGTCTAAAAGAGTCACCTAACACCGGATATCTACCGTCATCAGTTATGCTCGTTTTGGCAACTCTTTTGATTATGAAAACCTGGCCAGAAATAATTTCGATCCAGAGATAATAACTTCAACGCAACTGAGAAAAGGTGAACAAGAAGTGCAATACGTGTGAAAGCAGAGGAATTGCTCAGATTGATTACCCGATCTGCCGGTTGACTGAGAAACTTCGTCTCTGACAGTTTTTCGTTAATAATTTCTCTACACCAGACGATGCATCATGCAGCAAGAACGCTCAGCTAACTATTGAAAGTCATTCAACTCATTCGTCTCTGTAGTGAATCACTAACTATCCAGAGTAGCATAGGTATAGCAACCGTGTAGCATATTCACGTTTTTTCAATGTGAGCTGAGCATTGCTGGTGACCGATTAATCTTCTCCCGCGCACACCTAATCTTCCAAAATTCTCGCCGTCTTTCTATCACCATCCTGTTAATTTAGTAAAGCGCACAGAATAATTTTACCAAGCTAGTTGCTCGTGCAGCTCCCTAGATGCGAAAACCTATGTGAACTGAATTTACTAAAATGAAATTGTAGGTGAGCCCGCTGACTTCAATTTCGTTGTTGGCAGGGCAACAATTACCGTAATACGTGGGGGATAATTCATGTTCATTTTTTCAACCCACCCAGTTCCACGGATCATTAGTTCACACGGACTTTGCTCGGCTTGCACTGGCGTTGGCGGAGTGTGCTTTCAGATTGACGATAGTCGAAAAAACCTGACCAGCTGCGTCTGTCCTCATACGTGGAGGCCTATTGAACGGAAGTACATGAAACTTGCCTCAAACCAGCGGATCTCGCAGTCAAATTTCGGTCATGAAGATATTTTGTGTCCACGTGAACTTGGTAAGATTTGCGTGTTCTACCCTAATGATATATAATAAGTTCACAATTAACATGTTGCAGGCTATGAATAAAGCTTCAGAGGTTTTTGTCCAGTAGGTTTTCGTGATGTGTCTATCGAATAGACGTTCTTTTCCTTTTCTGGAATTACTGTTTGCTAACTGAATCTGTTTCTGGTCTTGTAGACAGGACACATTTCCCCTTCCATAGACAAGGAAAGCAAACTAGCTCTGGTCTGTAGTTTTCGCCAAAAAATAATGGATAAAATCAATCATTCTCAGTGACGCGTTTATAGTTTATGCTTGTCATTCTAGCATATCGCATAATCTGATTTGAAGTCAAATAATATTTAGATAATGATAATTAAAACCTTCGGAAATGCTTTTTCTTAAGCAGTCTGAATGTGCTTGAACAATGGGAAAGGCAGTTTGATGCTGAAACAACTCACACTGAAGCAGAGATATTCACGCCATCACTAAGATTCATGAAACCAACACAAATCTAGTTAAAATCAGTAACTTTTTATCGCTCTCCAACTGAAATGATGAACATGAAAAGAACAGTTACGTGCTTCTAAGCCTACCCATGAGCGAAGCATGTCATACAAAGTGGTTCTGCACGGCCACGGATCGCTGGTCCCATGCTTCTCGAGTCAGATTCGTTTATTTCGGGAGTTTTCTGCCTCCTTTCTGGGCACCATAGACATATAATGGTTCCTGAGTTTGTCAGGTTCAGACGACGAATCTAACCAGGCGGATGAGTAACTTCAAAGACATTTCGTACAGCAACAAGGCCAAATATCGCTTATTATAATATCTTTGAGATTTCAACTCTGGATAAGTAAAGGAGAAACTCTCGAAGCCTAAAACAACAGAAACATGGTCGGTCATCGACCAGTTGAGCACGGGTATTTGTGTATCGGCCTGCGTGAATTCGCCTAAGAATTGATTTCGTATAGTTCCGCCGAGTACAGTCTTGTCTTATATCCGAGGCTACACACCGCCATTAACCACACACTAAATTTGTTTGAATTAGTAGCGTAGTCATCTTGATATACATCCTTCTAGAAAAAATGGTGTACGATTCTTTTCGGCAAATACAAGATATATTGCACGTAAACCAGTGAACCACTTTGATGACTTTAATGGGTTTCGAGCTGCAAATGAGCATGATATCATGTGAGTTTAACCGACTCACCTCTAAGAACTCACCCGAGAGCTGCCGGGTAGTAACCGGGTAGTAACCAATTGGATTCACTTATGCAAGTGAGAGAACTTGGTGAAATTTCATAAGCTTACTGTACCCAAAGATATTCTGGTTTAAATCAACATCGTACATTGGTTAAAACTCACGAAAATGTTTGCTAAGGAGATGCTGTTCTGCAGGCTTAGAAAATGTTAAATAGAACAAAATGTGATATAATGGTTGGAGCGGTCAGGTATCCAGTTACAGCACAAAGCCTGGTGCATGGGAAAATGATTTGTGATTCATATAGATACACACTTACTACTCGAGAACGTAAGAATGCTTACGACAACTGAATCCTGTGTAATCATATAGTGCCTCTTGTTAGACGGGCCAAATCGGAAAGAACAAGTGGGCACCCTATGTGTCCATCAGAAATACTTTACTTCAGGTTGTGGAAGGTGCAGACACAGACAAACTGCCCACGACAAGTCAAAAGAAAGAAAACGTCCTACTTCGGCTCAGCAAGCAGTGATTACACCAGATCATTCATGGATGAACCGACAGTTACCAAGACGGTTCGAGTCTTAGTTGAGTGGTCGAAGTCGGCTGGTGACCAAGCGGTTTAGATCGTGGGTTCGTATTCGCCCACCGTCGGTCAACTTTCCCACTTGGTAGCCCGGTGTTGGCCACGGCCCCCTTCCTGAAAAACAATTTACATTGTTATTTCACTAATAAAAGAAATAAGAGAAAAAAGAAAAGAAACAGGAGAAATAACATTCCGTCTCTGACCTTATGCGGTCTGGTTGCTCTGGATGCACATATAAAGAGAGAGAGGATCCGAATCGTGAATGGCTGAGCCGCAGAGAAATGATCGTCAGAATAAGCATGGCTCACGGATCATGATAGGGCCAACAAGGAAACGATGTGTGTACAAGAAATAAACATGGACACATCATGCCACAAATAAAGCACAATTACTAAACGCCATTTGGAAACGCATCATCAAGTTGATTTATGCAGGCAAAGTTCCGAGTAAAACAAGAATATTATCGGTGTTTGAAAAATTAAATCGAGCATACCACTGATTAGTTGACGTGATCAATGTAATGAGCTGAAATAATGGATGTTTGTCGTTTACCAATCTGGCGTCGTTCTACTTCAGAACTTCATAATTTGTTTCGTGATCCCATGTCGAAAGCTGTTTTTTAACCTTCCCCAAGGATGGTTCAACAATTTGAAATTTTCATTAACCCTGTTGTGCAGAATTTAAATGCAAACTGCATGGCAGATAACAGTTAGTCTGTCCCAAAGTCAGGCATGTTCAAAAATGACTTTACTTCTTTCCATAACACATTACATTTTGTTAATATAGATACCGGCTTTTCTCAGGTTAAAGTCAGACGGAAGCATGTGATTTTCACTGAGGATGCAATATATATTCCGATAAAAAGAAGTTTTTTCCGCACATCTTGAGAATATTTTTCTTTCAAAATCTTTACCATTAACACATCCCTCAGGAAGATTATTTTGCGTATGTTGTTTCTGGAGCACCCTGGTATTTGACAAACTAATGATTGTAAAACTTGCCTTGAGAAAGACTACCCACGGTAGTCGAAATGTTGGCGCATTACATCTACCAACAACGCTGTGTTATTAATATTATATCATTCACAATGTAAACGAAAGCATTTCTTCCAAAAGTTTCTTCAACTTCTAATTGTTTGGTTTTGCATCTTTTGTGAAGTTTATGTCAGAGTAGTATCAAACACACCACCCCGTTTGCAGTTCATCGCTTATGCCTGACAAACAGGCATCAGTAAAAATCATAACTATACCGACAATTTAACCGAGGATCAATTTCAGCTTTTCGAACAAATGTTTTTCTCGGTTCTCATTCCTAGCAAACCAATTCGAGCATAATCGGCTGTCACGTCTACGTCGAACTTTCGACACTGGATATGATGAGCCAATCACGTGACGACTAGAAACTCAATTATTACTTTGTGGAGAACTGAGCATTTATCCCTGCGTTCAGCTCATTATTTTATCTACCTCACGTCCTGGGCACTTTGGCTTACAAATCATATTGTGTCCGCTGATGAATGGCAAAGTTGAAATTTTCGCCTTTGTCACATTTTTCACTTTGTAATTTGAAACCAATAAAAAGGATTCCATACAATGTGACGCAATATACGACTCTTCTGATCTTTGATACAAAAACAAAACAATCGAAACCCTTTGTCAAATGAGTTAAGAAATCCACTGTTTATCATTTACGGCAAACTCTAGTCAAAGTTGCACTACATCTGGAATTCAAAACCAGTCACCCACTTAAACCTTGAGCTGGGGGTTAACATGACCCACGATCCACCATTATGGTTATTAAAATCGTGATAGACGGGCATGATGACATTATGCACCTTAACGCGATTCAGTCAGATTATCTAGCGTGAGTGTTTGAGCACAGTTCACCAGAAAACCCCATTATAAAAAGGGGAGCTTACAACATATCTGTTTGACGACCTATTGGGATCATTTTATACCATAGAGGAAATTATGCAAACATTTTTTCCACCAAAGATTTCCTGTGGTTAACCATAAATTATGCGATTTGATTATGATAGCCAGTTTCTGTAAAGTACTTTCTCAATATATCAGAACGATGAATAAGTTCAAATGAAGTAAGGAAGCATTTTCGTAAATTTCTAAACTAAAAAGTGCATGGTCAGACTTTGTTTTATCGTTTTCGTGCATTTAAGGCCATACATCCCTCAATTTAACTTCCTGAATTTCGGTGTTGAGCTTTTTATCCAGGATGAGAGAATCATTGCGAGTGGTAAAACATACCATAATTCCACCCTATTTGGTAGACTACTTGAGTACTATCGCTATCCCGTGTATCAGGACTTGCAAGCTAATAGTCGTACTAGGACGACAGATTTCAACTCTTGGAAGCTGTTGTGTTCTTTTTACTTCTGCCCAAAGATATTTTTTACTCATGCTATTGTTTCTGATGTGATTGCACACAAACGGGTAATACGAAGTACGTTTTTTTGATACGAAATAGAAAGAGATGTTGAATATCAGAATAAGCTGCTGTTCACGATTAGCCCATTGTTGTTTCACCAACCCATGATCTCATGTCGGCTCTTATTCGACGCATTGCTGAACTTCGTATGAAACCATTGTTAGCATGGAAAGCACTCCGTTCGTCACCTATTGGCACAACGTGTCTGATTTGATGTAATATTGTACATATACTTGTGTTCACTTATTAACCAGTCAAGCAACGTCCTCGTCAATGTTTATGTTCAATGGCAGATGAAGGACCTATATTCTTACATGATGGAGAAAGGTACGCGAAATATTGTTTGTTGTTGCAATCAGGAGAGGTAGATATCCTTGTGCACTGGTCCATCAGATGCGTTTCTAAAACTGCCAGTTAACAGATTATATTCCGAAAATTGGACAACGGAGCTCTAATTGACGATTTCGGAGAGGAGATTGTAGCTTCTTGGGTAACAGCATCAAACGTGACAGATGAAAGTGCCAGAGGGACAAAGGCTTTTTATCAAGTCAATGAAAGGTATCCCTGCATAACAATTCTGTGCAAATGATCTTCTGGTTCCTCTTCACGAATTGCTTGCATACTTGGTCTTTTTTCCATTTGCTGTTATCAGATGAATACATTTACTTGGAATAATCAAAAAGCTAAACTGTTCTGCATCATCTGGTGCACAGTTTTTTCGAAAACCTGAGTTGTGCCAGTACGGTTTTGAGGTATTTGCGAAGCACATTCTATCCGTTTCGAGAACACAACAGCTAAATTAATAAACCTATATTCTGACGCTTTCTTACTTTTGTAATAGGTTTAGTGATCTCAGATAGTAAGGCGGAAAAGCCGTTTGTGAATTGTGTATCAGAAAAGAGGAGCTAAAACCCGTAACCAGAGCAGCTACATTTTGCTTAACTGTTTGATAATTCGTGATCAAACTAGTCTGTATAGGGCAGCCAGACATCAGATACGTATATTAGCAATCCCAGTTGCGCAATCATCATTCCAGTGATAAAAAATGAAGTTGCAATGCAACAATGAATTTGAATAGGACGGATAAAAGGCAAAGATTACCAGATCCAAGCAAGTTTAAAACCTCAATCGCCGACGAAATCATGTCAGTTCAAGTTAGATTGAAAAAAAGAACACAATGGAAAAACTCAGGAAAATGTTTGGCGGAAGCCGGCTGGCTAACAACAGGACAGGTACACATTGTGGGTCAACAGCTTTTGTGCACATAGTTGTAGCCTCAGTCCGTTGATCGATAAGGCCTCAAAAAAGGCGAACAGTCTCGGATTACGATTCCTTGGAATCACTAGAAATACTTGGTCGGGGTCAGTTTGGCAACCGATAGCCACGATTGACGAAGCTGGGCTCTTCGTGCTTGTTTTCTGTTTGGGCGAAGGAAAAGTCACTTGTTTCACTAATCACTCAAAGTCATGCTATCACTCCCGCCAGAAAACACATGACACTCAAATTATAAAATACTATGGACGCACTGAGAGTAAGTGCACAGAAGAATTTCCCGGGTAATGTTGATTCACATTTCAGTATTGGCCATCTGTAAGGCACAACTATGTGCGCAAGAGGAGTTGACCCACAATATGTGCCTGCCCTGGCGCTAACCAATCAGCTTCCACCAAACATTCTCCTGAGTTAATCTATGATGTTCGCTTATCATTGTATTGCTCCTCTTCTCATTCTAAATTGAATTAACATGTTTTACGTGGACAATTAAAAAAATACATGCATTCGTCTTACTCAAACTGATCAAGGGGACCAACTGTTTTAGTAACACTGAATGTTTACTTTACTCGTTCGCATCCGATTCTTATGTTCAGTCCAGATCAGAAGAACGCCGATTTGGGTCCGGCTAGTGGTTATGCGTCTCGTCTAGGCAAACTTCCCATTTTATAAAACGGTTAGTTTTTCGTTTCACGTTAGAACTGCTCAAGATCATATCAGTATATGATTCACTACATGTTTGATGTATGTGAAAAAAGTACAAGGGATACTTTTCACGTTACCGTAAGACAAACCAATGTTTGCCACCCTGCGCTGTTTAGGAATTATTCACTACCCAGCAGTTGACGGATCTGCCGTTCTTCTCCATAAAGGTTAGCCATTAAAAACCGTCCAACAGTAGTTTTTGTTCGTCTTATCAACCTTTCTGCACCATGTTTTGAATTAGCTGACTGATGAAAAGTTCAATTTTTCTGTGACCAGTAGTATACACTACTAACTTTTCTGAGGGCATTTATTAAACCTGTTCCAACCGGGCTTCAGCCGAAACCGGCAGTTCTTAAACCCCCATCTCCAGTTCTCCGACCACGGATTGCAGTGCACTGGCCTCGAACTGAGATTCTTCAGCCAAGACTCACAAATATCTCGCTTCGGTGCATCATTTAAATACAAACTGGGTTAATTTTACTGCTGTATCTCTATCGCCAAATACTTTGGCAGAATATTTTAGTCAACCAGTTATCATTATACCGAAAGCGAGGAACAAATTAAAGCGTCGAAAACCTTAGTGTTCGAATTCAAGAAGTGCTGATTCCAGGAGACTGATGAGAGTTTTGCATAATAGGAAAAGGCAAATTTTGTGACTGCTCTGAGTCGTACACCGAGAATTCCCCGATGACCTGATGTAATTTCAAGCACAACCGCTGCTGGAAGACTTGGTTCCTCCAGAGGAGTAAACATGAAAAAGCCAGTTAGAAATTGTTTAAAAATGTTGCACGTTGTCTTTAGATGCATTCATGCTTCAAGATGCCATCGACCAAGTACACATTAGTTGGTTCGAGTAAGCTACTTTGCAGGACAGAATACGTCCAGCAGCCTTGTAAGGCCTGGGTGTGATCGTACCATGCATTGTAGGTTGTTTGTCTTTGTCTAACCAGAATGTTTCACTGCCTTATTTTGTTAATTCACAACCTTATTCCCACGGTGTCCCAGTTTTGATCCTCGGGATGAACGGTCAGTTGTCGTGTCAAATATGTACGTCTAACCTGTAACCAACCAATGGATGACCTACAGCTAAAGGAGGACGAATAATCCATTAACAACCTCACTTTTTACTGTTTCACTGTGCTTGTCAACTTCTTGTCAACGGTGTCAGCGGATTGTCCGATAAATCCTTTTACAATCTTCGCTTTGTGAGTCCTAGGCATGAAAGGCATTCAGTGATAATAGAAGCTTGATATATTTCCACTTTAATGTCCAATTTATGTACACCTTAGCTCGTTACTCCTGCGCGAAAAATAGAATGTCTTCTAGGCACCCGTTTTGGACTTGTCTATATTTTTAGTTGCATAAAATGGAAAATCAGTTACGATCAAAACTTACCGTAAAGCCGCATCATATTTAGATGACCCGATTGAGGAAAAAATAAGTACCGCATCTTGACAATGCCAACACACCACAGCAAATAAACGCCCTCAGGTCAACGCAGACGGTCTGCTGCTCTACACTTTTAGATTCCGACAAACGCCTAGTCGAAATAAAACAGTAATGGGCAAGGCTACGTTTGTTTAGCCCCACTTGTAAAATCTTCCGAAGTGAATACACAAAGTGTCAGATGATATTTCACACGACTGATGTAAGTGTGCTTGAATCGCTATTGCTTGTTAGCGCACATCACAACAATCTTTCTTTACTTAGCGTTGAAGCACAATTTTTCAGCCACGTTTTGTCGAAATAAATCTGTTGCACACACTCAATCGATTGTCGAAATTATTCTATCAGAAATAAATATTGGCACTGACCTAATTCGACAAAGATTGGTTTGCTTGTTCAGGCTCACCAGCACTGTTAACTTCTGTGCGTGGAGGGGAAATTGAAAAGTCTGACTAGCAATCTTGGTTCTGTTCATGAAATAATTTTTAATTCTCAAACGGTGAATGGAGATGTCAGTCAAATTGACTAAGATTTTTTTCCGGCGTCAAGTTTTCAATAGGTCCCAAAAGAAAATCACGTTTTTTGCCTCAAGTCCGTTTTCCATCAAAGCCTAAACAACTTTTCAACAGGAATTTTTGAGCACAGTATATGGTCATTCTGAGAGCACAGAAAGCGGATTATCTCTGTGTTGATTTAGTATTTTTTGACCTTTCCGAGCTAATCAAGTGACTGAGGGAACATGTGGACCGGCGATATAGACATGTAATCAAAGAAACACGTGGGTTCCCATCCACCGTTGGAAAAGCAAACAAACACGCGAGTACTAACAAGCTAATCAGTTTAAACTTGATAATGCTAAAGTTGTGCAGGCAGTTGTGCACGTTTGCGTAACATTGCGCAGTATTTCATACATGCAGTGCGACCTGCGCAGAATGAGGTCGATTTTTCGAACAACTGGTGACGAAAGTGACCCCTTTGGTCTGAGAAACGTTCGGGTGAGCTCCATTCGGCTATTCAGTTAACACTATCAGGTTTGTATAAAACATGTACAAATCCCGTGGTGTTTTCGGGAAGGAATCACACAAAAGTTAACAATCGGCTGGACGGCGAAATGCCTCACGGTGACTGCGCGATCAACAGTTTCCGCCGAGAATTCAACAACAGAAAAAGCAAACTGAATGACAGTAAGTGCCATCCATCTTACCTGAAATCCATCTGATTTGTTTAGCATTGTTCGCGACCCTTCGTAAATGTATTTTTGTTTTCTTGCAAACTGATGACTCGGCTTGCTCAGCACCCGACTTATTAACGAATTCGTCATTGCGCCTGTCCTTTTAACGAAATTTTGTTGGCGTACTTTCATAAACCATTTTATTCAAAAAAAAACAATTTTGAAGACGCCTTTGCTTGTTCGCCTAATATGGCTCATGGTTAAGATTCGTACATATCGTGATCACTTGAGATAAATCCGCACAATTTTATTTCAAAATTGCTTAGTGTGCCTGAATTATTCATATCAGAACCGCTAATTCCATGTTCATCAAGAATACAATCCGCGTAGCCAGGAGATATCCTTATCGAACGTTTTTTCTCTTTTACTTGTGAAGTAGCACTCCAATCACAGTTTGTTTGTTTTATTATTTTGATGTCAAGGTCAGCTTGGGAGTACCTCAGTGTACATCTTTTAAAGAACCGGTGATAGGAGAGGTGAAAGGGAGCAGTATATTTGGCAGGTGGACAGGTTTTTATTCTATGGTCGTTTAACTTCTGAGACAAAACGGGCCCGTCCTAGTTACATCGTTTGTCTTCTTCAACCAAAGCACAACTGTTTGATGAACAAAGTTTGGACAAAGCACCCTTTTTGTTGTTTTTTGGTCAAATCTTATGATCCAATTATCTGTCTAATGCGATTGAGGGAATTCCGTCAAAAAAGGTGCATCCTTTTTGTAACTAGTGTCTAGCAACTAAGCGCGCGCTGCGATGTCTCGAAGATGCTTCGTTGTTTCACTGGATATTTTAATAATTCGTTAGAAACGTTGAGCTGAACAATATTTTCTGGCAATGCTTGGATATTTTATTGTGACCTGTTGTCCGGATACTGGAATAATATTTCTTCATAAAGAAGCTTCTTTGAATGCGATATTGTTAGAAATTCTTTTTCGAATTTCAGAAAAAACTGTGCGTCCTCATCTGTAGCATTTGTGCTCCTCATTGCTAGTCACTGTTAGCTTTATATTTCACGGTTGATTGAAGCAGATCCGAAAACATAGACAAAATCATCCGAATGCTGGGTGCGTTACCATAATACCCCCAGTAACGGGACAGTTACAGTGTAGTGCAGCTGAGGATTTTGTGATTGAAACGAACTGTCATTTTGCTTATCAAACGAATCGAGGCAGATATGGAATCCCGCTGAAAGTTTTGGGCAGATGTTATTTTCTTAAAAATTAATTAAATAATGCTCTTGATTAACACAATGGCTCTGTAACCAGCACTGCATTCGGACACGGCTGTTGCGTTTGCAAGAGCACGAAAAATCCACTAAATAGGGCTTGACCCGAGGACAGTTGAAAAGTGGAAAAATGATACGCAACTATTTATCCAAGCACGACATGACATTCAGATCTGGAGAGAAAGTTTCACATGACACTAGAAATGAGGCAACCTCACACTAATTTGACAGGTATCTTGAATCATTTGCAGCACCCTAGAGGCTTAGACACCGAAATCATATACAGGTGAATACAAAAAGGAAGTTTACCACATTATTGTGATTTGATTGAGTCAACCATGAGTCGCTTGTTCTGAATACTGTGAATTTTCCCTTTGTTAATTCGCAATCTACCTTGTCTACACCACTCTTAGCGATCCTGCAAATGGTAGGTGGGGACGCAGATTGGTGGTGATACTACCAGTAATCTTTAGAACGAAGAGGAAACAATAATGGGAATATTTACGGACATCTAACGGATTATCATCATTCAGCACTGGCGTCAATCGCTAGGAAATCAGCTTAAATGAGGTAACCACACAGATTAAACAATAAACTGGTCCGGAAAACTCAGTCGGACACTGGGACTACTCAGAAATCCCATAACTTTGTGAACTTTTTAGTTTCCTATTGGGTGAAGGCAAAATGTGACTAAGTTGTTTGACAATAATTCCACAGTCCTATTTCCGGTAGGTCACGGTTTTTGTAGATCGTCTGAAGATGCTGAAACGTTTGCGCGTTCTCCGAACGCAAAAGTCCGCAGAAAACTGTTTACAGATGTAACTTACTGGAACACTAGTGCAAACGTAGGTGCTTGAACATGCTTCACTGATACTTTAATATTTCCCGTTGTCTTCTAGCTCGCACCTTTTTTCTGACATTTGCGCCCTAAGAGTTGCTTTGGCGAAGTTACAAAAACTGCCGTTTTCTGCGGCCACGAATTTCCAGTTCTTTCCAAGCTATTACTTTGAATGAGTTGATTAATAGTTGGGGGTATTAAAAGCTACAAATTACTACTCATAAATAACAATAAGCCCTTCCGCACACTTACCTTGGCGGTAAACATAATATGTTGTTTCACACATCACGTTGCACAAACGTGGACGACAGGGCATTTGTTTCCTATTCTGCTACGACTAACCTGTGTCAATAGGTTTCGCGCAACAGTCAGTCGGGAAGCCTTGCTGATCTAACGAAGCCACATTATCCCATTGTTCAGAGTTATTTTTATTGTTTTGAACACAAACGCAAATGATAATACTCCGATAAACCAGACAAATGCCGCGAAAAACAAAAATGATTTCCATTTATTAGGGGCAAATTGATGAAGTGGTACTTAGGAACATTTTGTTCTGCTCAAAGCAACAATCTGTGGTTAGGTTTGAAAAGTACATTTTTCATCTTTCAAAAGCCTCACTTATTTCATTTGCTTCACGGAACGTCCAGCGACCTTTTTGTCTTTGGAAAACTATGCGGTTTCCTCCAGGTCTATCGACCATTTACTTGGGATAAATATGATTCCCTTTAACATTTTGAGAAAGCGTCGTCAACTAGAAGAGAAATTAGAAGTGCACATTTTGGCATGCCCGAAGAAAGTATGCTGACAGACGTAGTTTTGGATGAAAAATCGGTTTCAGTCAAAAGATTTAGTCAATCATCGAATAAAACCATGTCACTCAACAACCATCCCATGGGCGCAATCTCGAATCCTATTACGGATGCTCACCGTTCCCAATGCGTGGCGTTATTCACGCTATTTGTGCACTGAACTGAGCGCAATCCAAACCTCCTTGCACTGCTTCGGAAAGGAAGTTTCAACATGTTAGTGTAACCGTAAACAGTCCTAACACAAAGGAACTATCTTAGCTAATTTATTTGCCAAAACAACCGCTCGTGTGCCACTGTCGATTCATACTTCGAGGAAACCAATATTCAACTACACGCAATTTCGTATATCACCCAACTGTTGTTCTAAGAGATCAATGAAGGATGAAAACTCACCTGAACTTTATTGTGCAGTCGCTGTGTACATAGTCTGGACAAAACAGAAAAGGCACTGTCTCTACAAGGCTTAATGTTCATATCCCATTGAATTAAATGTTTCAGAACAGTGCCAGGCAAGTGAAAATAGGCGAGCCAATAAATATTCCACGTACAAAAATTCCATCAGCCTCAGAATTTACAGAAGAAAGCCAAAGCCTATTCTGCAGCATCATTATAATGGAACGATTCGTTTAACGTAGGCGGGGTCGGTTGACGAAACAAGCTCCTATAATCAAAGTCTGTTTTACATTTACATAGAGTGGCGGCAGTCACTACGTGAATTCAGTCATCATGCTGTTCAAGATGCACCAGGCTGCTCAAACAGCATTTGAGTTTCCATGTTGCCAACGTGAAGACAGGATCAAAGAAGGCCCAAATGTCCATTCACGTCTTCTTAAACCATGCTGTATCATCTTCTATCTTTCCCAGCCTAATTTTCATTGACACGTAAAGTTTAAGCGCGGTCGTTTTTTGTGCAAGACTTTGTCAATTGTTGTTTAGCATGTGGTGCCGTGTTCCGTAAGGTTTTTGTAAAATGATTAGCTACAGAGTATTATCATTCAATAGTGCTCACACACTGCAGATGAACAATATAAACCTTCTGAGAAAATTCTCTCATTAATCACAAACAAATTGTCATTTTTGTGAATAAACCCCTTTTTATCCCGATTGCAAAATTATTTTGTGTTTGATGAAATTTTTTTCGTTTCTGCCAAAGCAAACACGCTTTTATCCCTAAGATTTTGATTAAAATTGATCCAGTCATTTAGATACGACATTTATCATTCACAAGACTACAGAACAAATTACTCAACTTCATACGGAGCAGAAAGTATTGGGTTATGTTTGACACATTTAATGCTTATGTGCATAAAATGTACACGCAGTTTGTGCAATATGCGCACCGAAGTCGCGGTCGGTGCAGCCACTATTCGCCCAATTTGACTTTGGCTTAGTTACTGGGCTAGTAAGAGTTTAAAATGGCAACCAACAAGTCAGAAATATCAGCCACGTACGAGTGACCAGAAATTGGCAGGTCGATGGTGTGTAGTATTTGTACAAAGTGGAATGTTTTGCCGGTTTCCTGGCGTTCAAACCATCATGATGAACAACGGAAAGGTTGCAGACGAGAATGAAAGCAATTGGCAGATTGGACCCGCAAACTGAAAATTAGCAATAACTCCTTTTCCTTGATTGAGATAAACAAACCGATTTAGTGACCCAGGTTAAACTTGCTCCATGCCTTATTTAGTATTGCATACGTTTTCTTAATAGGTTATTCGTGGACAGATTTTAAGTCACGTGGAATTGAAACAAATACTTGTATTAGAATAGGCAACACGCAAATATGATGCGACGAGTTGTCAACACACGTACTAAATGGCAAAGCTGGATGCTCATATGCGCGCAAACCTATACACACTGACGGACGTTTCACTGGAAGCCTTTTTAACTCAGTCGGACGCAGAAGAATGAGTAGAATTGTCAACTGTTGATTTTGAGTGAGATATTCAAACATTGTATTTGTTCAGTTAAAGATATTCAAACGAGGGGAGAAAAGGAAAGCTTCTACTTTTATTTACGGTATACAAATTTTTCCGCATACGTAGAAGTCTCACAATTTCTGACAATTTGAACTAATAAACATGTCAGTATAATTTAACAAGATAAAATTATGGAAGTTAGTGTGCCAAACAATTTTGAAGAGAAGACAAATAATTGCTGGTTCGATATTCATAAAATATTACAATGCCGCTTTAAATTATTCATTTTCTTGTCGGCATTAAAGGAACCTAGCCAGCACTTGTCCCTTGAGAATTGAAACATTATTTTGTGTTGTCCATCGCAAACTTTTATAGTGGTAGAACAGTGATGCAGAAATTCGGGATAAAAAGTGTCGAAAGCCGTCATCTGCAGTCCTAGCAACGGTAGATGGTCAGCTATTGTCCATTCATTCCGAAATTATCCATTACGTCTAGGCATCTGATTATTATTCAAGGAAACTGGCTAGGCTTGTTTTTGTTAAGTTTATAGGTTTAGGTTTCGCCGACCAAAGTGTTTTGTGCCAATTCTGACAGGTAAAATGGAAGCAAATAAAATGCTGTTCTTCAAATGTATCATTCTCTGGATCACCTCATTTCTACTAATATTAACCCAATCTTTTTAGATGTGTCTTGCGAGAACCGGCATATTCGAATTTGTTTACAACCTCGTTCGCCACAATTGATGTCATCACTAAGCAGCGGTCGGTCTAATGCTTATATAGCCTCGGAAACAAGTTTGACGCTGACCGATGTTCAATGTGCCCTGAGACAAATCCAGCTGAATCCGACAAATGGAATGCCGCAGTGGTGTACTCTGATGACATGGTCACATGCTCAAACCGCATGTGGTGCAGAAACTTGGTATGACACAGCGGTAAGGGTTGAGTAATAAGATTTGAACATTATATGAACTGTTTGCTTCTCGCAGCCTGCAAATATATGCTTTCAATCGGTTGCTAACCTCATCCAAAAAGGACGTATGCTGTCGGCATAATTTTCATTCTGTCAAAAATTAACAACTTTATACGTGCACATATATGAGAAAATTAAGAAAATCCTGCCTAGTTGTGAATAAATGATTTGTGATGTCTAATCCATCCCTTGTAGATCAAGTAGGACGATGATGAAACATCAGTAATAACGTTGTCACGCCGATTTCATGAAGTCTTGTTATAATCGTCCACTGAATTTTTCAAGCTAAAATTTTGGCACGAGAATGCAGCGGCAAGTTACGGAAAGCAGGATTGTTGTTAGGCTGACAGTCAGTGATGATGACAGAATAAAGTCAGCTAACTTTAGCTGTGCTTGAATGACAAAATGTGGACGACTGGGCTTCAATACTGAAGACAAATCAATGGGAGCATAAACATGCACGCTATCGGAGAGGCTCTTATGCATGAACGCTGACTGCTTAACCCCAACCTATTCATCCGATTTTCAAACCACATGTGAAAGAGAGGAGAACTGCAAATAACTTTCCCCAACTGGAATGAAACAAATACTGATTTGAAAGAGAACTAATTATAAATCCGCGAGGGTTTTCGAGGCTTTTAGTTAGATCTATGGGTCGAGAAGTTCATACGCTTATCCGGCACAGAGGAAGACTCAAGATGACACTGGACATCACTCATTCATTCAATGGTCGTTTTATTCAATAGTCGTGATTTTTTCAAACCGCATTCTCGTTAACAGGATTACTCATGGAGATTGTTTAGTCCAACAATTTTGGTGACTACCGTAGGTTTGAGTGATATAAGTTATGGCCTATTTTATGAGTTTATATTAATTTTGCAGACTGTCTTGTCCGTGACAACCGGTTATTGTATCCTGGTCTTCAAGATTTACCTATTGATAGTTCTCTCATGGATGACAGTCAATTTGACAAACAACCAGTCAGCTACCCGTTTTGCATTTATATGTCCCGTAAGAACTGATTTGTGATTCTTCAAATAAATACTTTCATGATTCATCAGGGTGCACCAAATCAGCTCACCCGGCAGACCAAAAACAACAAATTGCACACACAGAGAAATGCTTGGACAAGTGAGTATCCTGTGTGTGCGTGTGTGTGCCTAGTGAATGATGATTCGGCGAGGCCAGTCCTTTTCTTCCGCAGCATTTATTTGAAGAATCTACTTTCTTGTTTCTTATTCCAACACTAGTAGCCACTAAGCGGCAGATATACTTCTACGGGTAATCAATTTTCTCTCTAACAACATTTTTATGCAAATTCTTTGTGGAATTTCAGGGCCAGTTCAATGTGATTGGCAGTGTAATTGTCAGCACGGATCAAACATTTGAACAATTTGACCTCCGGACGGGAGAGTACCGATTTCACTGTTTGACCTCACAAGGGAATAAATCTAATAGTGAATATCGACAGTAAGTTTGTACCGCATATTCAGGCCTGTGTGAAAATAAACCGCTCTACTATGAGAGGAGCGATAAATCCAATCACACTTAATAGACCACTTCGAAACAAAACCCAGTATCGTATTAGATGTGTGTAAATTGCTTTGTTTGCTCCTAAAGGTTCAATTGAGAATCTAACAAAAAAGCAAAAAGTAAAGTACGCAAGCTTGGGGATGGTTGGACAAAAGAGTGCCAGGTACGCATATTTGACGAAAGGCAATAACCACGAAACGGTTTGTGTACTTCCAAGAGAATTTTGTTCACTTATTACTATGGAAAACATGCTATTAGGAAAAATAACCATTAAGAGCGGCCACTTTTTGAAAACAGGCGGTGCTAAACAATTATTCGAAATTTATTACCGGCTGATTATTAACTGGAAGAAATGAAATGTAGGCTGGCAATTCGCTACAGTTTGCCTGAGATCTGTCTTCCTCGCCTTAAACGAATGTAAGCGATGCGGTATTCTGATAACTTTTTTCACGCTTCTTCTACTCATGACATTCTCATCTGAGGTACAATAAAACAGCAAACAAAACAAACTATTTAATACTGTAATATGAAAAATAATTATATTTTACTCGGCGTCTTTGCCGGTTAATGCGTCCCCAATCTTTCACAGTTAATGTTTGTTCACATGTTGCCTCACAGGTAGCAAATTACAACTGTTTACTGCTTCTGTGCTAGCTCTCGGATAAAATAAACCCACTGCTTGTGCATGACGATTTTGATAACCAGGTAGACGGTATGACAATGTTAAGAAATACGGAAAGATAGTCCAGAGAGGCCACTTATTACCGGAGTTAGTTTATCACATCCTGAGACAATATATTTTTTTGCCTTAGCGAATAACTCACCAGTCCATCAGAGTCCTAAACTTCAGGACGTGAGGCCAGTCGTAGACTGCACATCAGTTATTTTTTGTTGTAGGCGTAACGATTCGTCTTGTCCGGTTGTGTCTACAATGACACTCAAATGTGGGCGATAATAGCCACTTTTATGAAGAGGAACACTCGATGGCGTACGGAAACATAGGGGAACAATGAGGAGGTAATGAGATTTATAGTTTAACTTTATCTATGCAAGATAAGGGAAAACCCGACCCAGCAGATAACCACCTTTTTGTCATTATCGTATTCCTTCGGTAAAACTGTTGATCACCAATTAACGGCAAATAGTAAGTGGCTTCAACCCACTAAAAAGGAGCAATTTCTGAAGTCAAGGTTAGTGTACGGAAGCCAATATTTTTTCCAAGTTCCCTTGTGTCAAGATTGCGTGAACTGTGGGTATGGTTTCCATTCTTGACTAATGGCAGCAATATCCTCATTAGCATAATAAATAGTACAGACGAAGATTTCTAGTGTGTGGAAAGTCTCACCTGTGATAGAACCAATAGCAGTGAAGCTTAGCTATTCCCTCATTAATTATGCAAGCAAAACTTGCTGATATAAGTAGAACAAACATGTTCTTCGCTTCTGCATTTACTGACCAGCGAGGAGAAACTAAGTAGGCAAAAACAGCCATTTCTTGTATTATTCTGACCGATCAATGAAATCGTTCTTAAGTAATTTATTTGTTTTTCCTAGATTTTTCTCCTCCGCTAGGTCGCTGGATAGGACTGCAATCACCTTGAAAGCAGTGGATAAGAATCGCGTACCGCTGACACTCATTTCGCCGTCCTCTGAGGTTCGTCTTATGGCCGTCTCAGAAAACAACAACAGGCGTGAGTCATTCGAATGTATTTCACCATTTTACGCCATTTCCTCGTTGACGCCTGATTAGCTCACAAATGAATTTCACTTCAAGTGGTCTCCAAAATGAAACAGTCAGCTACCATTCATTGGTTAACTGTTATTCAAGTACTTTCTCGTTTTGACTCAATTCACTATAAGGTATAAAAAATATCGTGTCGTATTAATCCTTTCGTCTATATCGGACTTCTTTTGCCGCAAGAGAATGCCATGACCTACTGCAGACGGCAAAACAAGATTCAGTCCATATTTCTTACCTGTAATCACCACTTTTATTACTATATAACAACTGTTTGCCGTCACTTTCGCTGTTTTTTCCTCTTGCACATTTTAGTCTTAACATTACGATTTAACGGTAGATCACTGGAGTATAAATTTGCATTCCGTGCAATGGAAGCTGAATTCCAGTAGAACTCCCAAATTGTTGAAGCCATATAATCGTCAGTATGCAAAAAGTCACATAATTCTGTGTCATTCAGACAGCCAAGTGATTCATATCAAATATGGGATACCTCTCGACCGATTATAGTAAAGTGGGTAGACAGCATTTAAGCACTTGCAATCTACGCAGAGAATAAAACCAGAGTCCAGTTGCTTCACCCTCGAGTTCACATCAGATAGGCTGTCCACTGGTCTCCGAACACTTGTGAGCAGCTGTGTGATTCTCTTTCATTTGGATAAAAAGATTGCGGGTTTTATGGCAAAGCACACCTAAGGAGTACCTGTGGATTGGAATAAATCCTAGGAGAACATTTTTGATAACGTCAAAAGAAAAGCTTCTTTTGTCGATTAGCTAGGTGAACTATTCACAAAGGACTAATTGTTCTTCATTTTGTTCCCGCCTGCACCAGACGTCTGATCAAACTCGGAATAACGGGACAATCCCATCAAGAGAGTTCCTTCATAGGATATGAAGCTTAGTTGCAAAATACGGAGAAAGGATGAATAAGAATTGTAAATTCCAGTCACTTTTAACACGGGGAATAGATTTCAGAGGTTCTAAAATGTCGAAGGTGCTAATCAACATGGACCAATTACAGTTCCAAAAGGACGAAACCAAAAGGCTTTCTATCCATAATTTCCCTCAAATTAAGTCAATCAAATAGATGGGGCTAAAATTTCTGAATTTTGATCAAGTTTACAAATGAAACTGCTACTCCAATCTTTTCGTGAGCTCACCGTTGCAATCTTAGAATCCCCACCTGATGAAAGTCTCGCCATGAATCCCTGAAAACTTGTGGGAAGATGTTTGTCCACGGAAGCACGCGGCGCCACCTGAGGAGATTCACATGTTTGTCGATCACAGGACGATCATCGTTGTGTGATATGACAGTAGCCAATGAAAAAGTGTCTCGTGGAGTAGTTTGTCTTATATAACAGAAGTTACAGACTGAGTTGTTGGGTAGGTCTATTGTAGGCGGTGTTACTGGCTGACTGTACCAATGGTTTCGTTGTTTGCAATCCCCGTTTCCTCATTGTGATGACGTGATAAATAATTCTCGATGGTAAAGGAATTTATTGATCGTGTTGCACTGAAACCCATCTGAATGAAAACGGAGTGATATACCTAGACAAATTGGACTATTGGTTGAGGTCAGTGAAGTAAGACCAACCTCGAATAATCAAAAGTGACAGTTGAACAGATAGCCCAAAGCAGATTGGAGAAGTTGTCCTTCTTCTGGTTTACACGCCTGAATTTTGACAAGCTAATGGGCGAGCCTCAATTTCAGTCTCTCCAAATGATTGTTCAGTACAGTTGCAGTCTAAGAGATATGCAAGTCTTTTTTACTTTGATGCGATCAATGTGGGCGAAGACGGTGGTATTATGTGTGTTTGACCCAGCATTTGATTATTCATGTCTAACACTGATTCTCCTTTTAAGGAACCAAATATTAAAGTAAACCTACTCATTGGTGAAACGATAAATGTCCAAGGGAAATACATTTACATCAAAATGGTCACGGTATCGATAGGTGAGGAAAGTTACATTAGAGATTATTTTTAGTCTGGGATTCCAGATATCGCAGGTAAAAGTATTGTTTGAACTGTTTTGCTCCCCAGTGACACTCAGGTGAACTTATGAAACAAAAGTGAACCAAATGAATGACTTCATGAGTACAGAAAGTTCGAATCTTAGGGGTGGTAGTGGATTTCTGTGGATTTCTTCTTACCAAAACAGTAACGAGTTTAATGCATCATAAGTTGAGTAAGTTAATGAATAATTTCCATCATCAACGAATTCAAAAAACCGGTGACACTTTGGCAAGTTTCCAAAGGCCATGAACGTGGATAGATGTTTTCACCACCCGAATATTCTCCGCTCATATGTAGTTAGGTTGCCACTTTTGAGTCAGATTTACGTGGAAATAATGTGAAAGGAGATGTTCACGCAAATCCGTCCTTGATTTACCTGGTTAACTTATTTGCTGAAGATCCTGAGTTCCCATAATCTCCGAGGGCGCTTTGCATAACAAACTGTACTTCGGTGCGTCTGAATAGCCGATATGCCATTTCAACCTAGTGCAAGCTGCTGCAGCCAATATGTAACCTAGTTAATTAATTATTAACACTTGCATTTGGGCCATCCATCCACAAGGATGCTTATTAAAAATAATAAATTCTTTTACCTAGCTGGTTTTTCAGTCCCAGCAAACCATCTGACGACTCGGCTTTTACGAAGATGAATAACAGCACTTCTTGTCTGACATCGAATCAGCCTGACTACCGCGAGCACGGCATCCACAGTTCCGGGAGGTCCAAGAGAGACCTAGTTCGATGAGGCTGGCCAAACCTACACGATCGGCAAAGTGAATCATAGGAAGAGACTAGTGGAGAAATCCAACCGTGAAAAGGAAATCGTTATTGGTAGAAGATAAGAACAACAACCATTGAGCTAACATTAACTCACTATATAGCTCCGACGAATTACTCAAAGTAATCTCCCCTGCTCAGCCGGTTTGCGGAAGTGGCAATGACCGAACCAGGTTATTATCCGTACGTGTGTGCATATATATAATACGTATATGTAAATATATACATACATATATAAATATATGTATTCACGGACGTATGAATCGGTTTATAGCATAGAACTAAACACATTGAAAAAAGAAGTCGTTAGTTTCTGAGATAAGGTAATTTCTGCCATATCTCCTTCTTTTGTTCATTAGTTAGAAATTTTGAAACGATACTCCAGCAGGAAAGTCTAATGAGACAAGAAATTTTGACTTGCAGAAGCGACGAATCCAGGTCGACTCTTTTAAGCAGACTGACTTTTCCATGACAAATCAGGCAGAATACAGTAATAAAGATGACAAAATAAAACAAACCACTGCTTAACAAAAGTTAGTTAACGAGGACTGAGTGCCACTGCACAGAATCCTTGCTTCAGGAACTAATTCTTGTTGTCCAAATAAGCAATAATTGAGTGACTAGGAAAGCATTGACCCTAATACTAATGAGCACTTGACAAACAGGACTAGTATTATGCATAGCTGTAGGTTGAAAATGTACGGCGCACTGAGTCTCTCCCACCGTACAGGTAGAAATTAACAATCTCCAACACGGACAGATATGGTGGAAATTTTAATTCGAATCACAGATCTAGTGGCCACCTACTTTTATAAAAGTGCTCCGATGACTCTCGATAAGAAATCCTCCTTCCAGAGGCTAATGGGCATTTCCCGTCCAACTGTTTCTAATGCAATTTGCTCTGTTCATCTAGTATGAAAGTATACGATGATGAGCAATTCGGATAAAAGTATGTTTTTGAATATGGTGTTCATTGGATGAGAATTATTTTGTCCGAAATGAAACACCACAGGTACCTGTTAGGGTTTGATACAGCTCTTTCATTTTAAAAGCGGAATTATTAATTGTGTTAACTGAAGTTTCTGACTTAGTAATATGAATCGATTTTATATGAGTGGATCTCACAGGTCCGCGTTAGGTTCAATCGATCAATTGTTTTGAATTTTGAAAAGTACCTCACCTAATTCGAAGTATAAATAGCTTAGGAAAAACCATGCATTCTGCTGAGAACACCAGGTGTGATCAACAGGACTGCTCGATATTAAACTCGCGCAGCGTTTAGATGATGATTAACTATTCAACATTCAAATCCCGCCTCCTGTTCTGAGCGTGAATCGTTCGTGTAAGGCTTGGATGTTCGTAGTTCAGCTGCCTGATTATGCTGTCAATTTTCACGACCAATGCACAAAATTGGATCGGACACATTGAGAACAAGTTGGTCAGAATTATCGGAGTCTTAAATCCCCACCCAGGAGTTGTAAGTACAGCATTTTCACCGGGTTTTTGAGATATGTAGGTCTGCATGGTATGTTTCATCCAGATCCGATGCTAACCTTACTATCCCGAAGCGTGTATCTATTATCAAACATTCGATTAACTACACGTTTCATTTCACTGCAGCATTATTTGATCCTCGAATTTTAAACTCTAAGTTGATGACGTATTGAACAATAATCTATTTTACATCAGTCCCCGAACAGTATGATATGAAAGGATGAGAAGGAAAGTTTGATTGTACTGACATTTAGGCTCTTACCAGGAAATGACAACTAAGAACAAGCGCACAATTCACCCCGAAATTTCGCAAGCCCAAATGATGTAGGAAACAGAAAAGTCCATTAACGTGCAATCCAGTGAGGACACTTTTTTAATCTTAAAAATTGCCGATATTTTCAAGGTTGTACGGAACATGTCCGGAACATGTGGTTCATTGTTTTCTCGCTCGAACAGCATCACCTTCAAAGTAAATACCGAAGGAAATAATCTTGTTAGATAGTAGAAAAAAGCCTTTTTTTACGTGTTTAAATTTAACGATAGGTTTTTGTTGGCAACCCAACCTGATTAGTGCACCTAATTTGATCTGTTCGTTTATGATGATTTTATGAAGAAGATGATGCAGATTGTGTAGGTTGTCCAGTTTCCTAGATTAACAACAATTGTTTATTATCTTTCGGAGGTCCTGATCAGTTTGTACCATACAGATAATGAGATGGTTCGGTAGGGGATAATTAAAATCTGATTGCGAAAAACCGAGATGATCTTTAGTTATTTTGGAGTTCAGTTTGTTCACCACAATAAGAAATGTTCATGCATTTTCAAATCTCAAATTATGACCTTATTGGAAACATTTTTATAAATGGATTGACGAAACTGGTCTCTTGACATTCAGTGGAACAAAACCGTAGATCTTAGTACTGGTCACCCTAATTAAGTAGTTAATGGTGAGTTAATAAATTTGCCATGGCAGTGTTTTGTCTGTGTATTTCAAAGAATGGAATCACTTTTGAGGTCTCTAAGTAAAACGTTTCATTTCACATGACTAACTCTGAATAATTCAGTGTAACAGTCCTAGAATGTGCTACTTATTCCTTGTAAATGTTGTTTGTCTACTCATTTTCTTCTTGAAAAACGCAGGCCCATCAGTCGGACCGACTGTTGTTCTGGGTTTCCTCCCTGATCTCACACTTTGTCGGTGATTCGGGGGATAAAACGTTGTTTAGTGCAGTTCAATGAAATTTCTGCAATTGGGAATCATTTATGCATGGCCATTTCTCGATAGCATACTAAGTTGCCCCTCCTCTCGTTTTGTTGCGAGCTTATTTCCGCCTTTCTTGTTAGATCAACCCGGCTAATAAAAACGCACTGGATTCTTTTCAAATTATTTTTTTCTTTTCTGCTATCACCAGTAAGGAAGTCAGCATCGAAGCGAAGTCTTGAGTATGAACACTGTCTTAGTGGTCGCTTTAAGTTAACTGAAAATAAAAGCTCAAAGAATCAGCTAAAATGCTTTTGGTGCAGAACATTGTAAAAATGACACGAACAAGATAATGTACGGATAAAATTTTCTAAGCAGGAGACGTTTGTGTATAGTTAAAGTAGTTGAAGCAGCGGACACAAATTTCATCCATCGGCTTTGTCTTTAACGGTTTGATTGTGCGCTGTCGTTTTAGGTTGTTTTCTTCAGGGCTTGGCCGCATGAAGTAATCACCAAAACAAAAGGACTGTCGGATGACACTTCATTTTTGCAAAGTCAGGTTACGCGAAACTATGCAGCATGCAATTCAAAAGTTTAACAAGCCATTGGGGATCTGTGAGAGCACTACTCAATCGCTTAAACTTTCTGAGAATTAATAACAGTAAACATATGTCGTGTGGAAACGGGAACGCAACTCAGCAGCAAAAGAGGGTGAACCGAATAACGTGGGTGCTGGGCCATTGGGGTTTCTTCTCACAGTAAAACAATCAATGATGAATAGGTGCTTTCTTGACTATTGAAAGTCTTTTAATTCTTTGAGAACAAACCCGACTAGCAAAATCTGTAGTATTTTCGTTCCGTATTCGCTTCTTGCATTGAGCTCGGTTTATGCGCATTTTCGATGAGTTATAGCGAGAACACAAAGTGCAAATGACCTCCACGGTGTATGAATGGTTCTTCCAGTGTTCATAAATCATGGCAAATGATTTCATGCAGCCTCAACAGGAATAGTTCTCGCGTTACCTCTAACCAGTGAAAAGTAAATTCTTCAGGAATGGTGCTGAATATCTTATAAGCGCTGCTTACAAATGCCGTAAGCGCCTGACGAAAAACTCAATCTTTGAAGGCTTCAATGTTATGGTGCTCTTAAATGCATCTATATATAATTTCAGCGTTTACATATTGTAAAGTATATACTTAACGAAAAAAATTACTTCCCTTATTAATACGCTGGATTTCTGCGGATCCTAGGCACTATGTTCGAAAGCAGTTATCTCATTTCCTGCCAGAGTCTTTGCTACCTGCATTCATTTTCACAGACTGATAAGACATTTTCACAATAGGGGTAGGCTAACCTAAGCGATTTGTTGATGCTGCGTTTATCGACAAATTTTACTTCCCACGGTTGCTCGCTGTCCTGAAGTCATTGTAACTGAGGCCACAGGTATTTGTTTGAGATCATAAATGACCGTTTGAAAGGAAGCACATTTAGCAGACCATTGAAATATGGAAATTTAGCAAGTTCACACATTCTATTACAAAACAATAAAGGCAGACAGGCCAAGCTAAAGAAAACTGATACAATTGTTTAAATACCATGAATGTTATAAAACTTCGAGGTAGATGGGTGACCAAGCAAAACTTGTTGGATTTCAGTGAGGTCCATTGGCGTGAAATTTATTAAAAGGACTCTTGTTCGATGAGTTTCATTGCGTAGCTTCCTAGCTATCCTGACTAAAATTCAATATAATTCCAAATCAAATATGCGGTTGCGGAGCTCGTCAAATTTCCGGAGTTTGAAAGATACCCTCAGTGGGATGAATAACAACCAACATTTTTCAACCACGTGATAGACAGTGTGTTCGGATGACCTGGCTCTTTTATTGCCCCCAACTGCAGAAAAGAACACAGCTGATTTGAGTACTACCAATATTTTTACAGTATATAGTCGTCAAAGTATTGAATGGAAAAATCATTAACGGAGTAATTTAGCTCGTTAGAGTAGAAGGCGATTCTAAATCCTTGCGAATGATCAGATTAGTGCATAAGTGTTTGTTCTGACGAGTAAAAAGGACAAAATGGAGTAATCCTTCCGCCCAATTTTTCACCCGTTTAGCTGTATTTCGACTGATATGTATTAAATAAGAATCTACGCAGATATGATCCCATTTCATCGTCATAATCGTGCGGGAAGGCTGATGTGCCACCGGAAAACAATTGAGGTTTAATCAAAACGCATTTTGGATCCTGTTAAGCTGTACTGTTAGCTAACATTGGAAAGCGCCCAATGAGACCAATCCAGTGCTTAAAACCATGTTTGTTGATGTTTGAATTGGTATGGTGGTTCACACAGCGCTGAGTGTTTACTTATTTAGTTTGTGTTGGAGATCCGTGTCCACGGTGGTTCAGGGTTAGAGCATGTGCTCGGTAAGCGGAAGGTTGCCACTTCGACTCTGACTTGTGGAGTACACTTTTGGATTTATAGTGCGCAGTTGGATTTCCCATTCTTCATGGCGTAGATGCATTCCCAGTGCTTAATAAAAATTGAAGAAAAGCGGTCAGAATAACATGCACATATAATCAAAATACCAGGAAACATTTCTCAGCCCATAGTTTTTTCAACCTTCAGTTGTCATCATATTCATGCTCATCTTTACTTTTCTTTTCCAGACGGATATAATTTTTTTAATTTCCAAGAATGTTCCCTCAGACAGTGCTTCGATGCGACCGAAGGACAAGCTGTGTCCTTTTTGTCATGGAGGTTAGTCTCTAACTTGCAATAAACAAAATCCACGACTGAATAATAGCGAGATATTCTTCCGGATGCATAAAAACACATGAATGAAGATAAGATCTGCACAAACTTAATTAAGTAATTCTGACTAGCCTGAATCGATACTGTTAATGCAGTGGAAACACACACATGTCTTCCATTTAGGAAGCTCAGATTCAGAACCTGAATACCATGGAGAAAATGCATATGGGATGAACTCAAACGAAACCGAAACTCGGGCATGGTAAGGTTGATCGGATGACCTGAGGTTTGTACTTTGACAGTGGGGTCCAAAATCTGTTCAGTCAAGAAAAATGTATCTACGTTTAATTTATTAAACGAGAGTCAATGCAGGCGACAGCATAGTCATGCACAGCTATATATGTGGAACCTTTTCACGGTTGGAACATTAACTCATTGAAAGTAATGTTGTTTGATGCTAAGCGCACTCATTGGAAAAAGGTCGGTTTTTCTACAGTTAATCACGTTTTCCTGATATTTTGCGGTACATAGAAGAGGTAAACTTCAACAATTTTTCGCTGCCCATTCACGGAATATTGATCTTCTATGGTGCTGACATTGTGCAGTCTCGCTGGTGGTGTGGAAACAAATCGGAACTTGGAGATCCGAAATAAAATATTAAAGGTTAAAATATCGATTAGGTAAGTTTTAATAAGATCTAAATGTCATTGGAGACATCAGCGAATAAACAACACATTTTCAAAAAAATCCTTTAGACAATATGGACTATTAGGGCTAACTTGTCCTATTTGTTCTCGCGTGCAGCAGAACAAAACGTGACGAAGTGAGTACACCAGTTTTGTTCATCGGTCCTGTTGACAGTTGCCAGTGACAACTACGATGGTAGAAAAACTGCGCAGAATTCCACGACATAAGTGTCCCATTCCGTTTGACCACAGGACTACCGAAAAGAACACTTTGTGTTCTTCCATCACAAGGATGCAAAGACAATTGAATTTTCTCTGCTTCTGTCTGTTCACTCAACTGAAGCCGTGAACATTGCTGCGATTACTTTTAAAGGCCAAAACCTGAGGATGGCTTACTCGTTTTTCTCGTCTTCTGTGAACGTAAAATTTCCAAACCAAACAACATGGGACGTAAGTGAGCGTGAAAAGAGTCGAGGATATAATAACTAGGTTAGTTCACGTAGTGCAAGGCGGACAGGAAGTTTTGCGCAAAAAACGTATAAGTATCCGAAGAACACTTTGTATGGCTCAGGAATAAGTTGCAACGTTTCAGGAAAATAAGTGCTTTGCGAACGTCAGTGTATTTTTTCGTAGACCAGCCAATAAGTTGAATTTGTGTGCAACGTAATGGTTCTGTCTATCAACCTGGTGGCCATTATGTCCTCAAAAGTGGAACAAATAAAAATCCTTCCTGAGATTTCGGCGGCAGATTGTGTGAACCTGTCTGGGAACGCAGGTCGCTGGAGAAATGCCGAATCAAAAGACTTACGGAAGGCTTCAAATTCTGGCAGCAAGTTGACAAAACACCAAAAAATTTCATTGGCAACATTCAAAATTTTCTGACCACTAAAACAGTCTTTCATTAGAGATGGTACGGACTGCACCATAAAATGCACAGGATGATCGAGCTGATCGAAAGTGTTCCAAAATGAACGAACAACAGTGGGACAAACCTGACTCTTAAATCCTATTTATGAACAACTACTTTGTTTATGAACAATTTTGAGTGGAATATCAACGAATCATTTGGTACGATGCTCCATTCCATTGCCTATTCGCCCATGGTGGTCCATGATTGATCTTTATACAATTAAACGCGTTAAGTGAACGGGATTGAAACTCCCTATCAGTGGCTAATGCATCTATTTTTGTTCGACAGTTCTGTTTCATGGGCAATCCACCAGAAACTTGTTTGTGCCAAATGTAGCGAAAACGTTGCTTTGCTTGGTAATGTTAAATCCGGTTTGACTCAGTTAGAATCAGATTAGCATAGTTCAGCTAGAAAAAGGTTGGACACGAAGCTCTCGCCACATTGGCAATTTGCCCTATGCAAATCCCGGTGTGCGAACTAATACACGGCTACCGTGTGCATCAGGAATCGGGAGGTGCATCTTGTGCAAGGGAAATATAGTTTTATTGGTTGTCTACGTCAAATGAAGTGGAAGATTTGGAAAGTGAAACTAGTTGGTAATCATTCCGAGCATAATACAATTTTGTTAGGCCTCGTTTGTGCAGAACCCAATAGTGAACCATATATGCATGATTTCCAAACATGATGTGCCCGGTATTTTTACTAACTTGCATTCACTTTGGTTGTTCGCACTTCCTGCATTTAATCCAGCCCTAACATCTACAAATAACATGGGGAGGCAGTTTTCAGTTTCGCTCTGGTTGATATATGTATTTTGATTCGTGGGCATTTAAAAATAATTATCCTCATCGCTTGCGAATTTCCAATGGGATTCGATCTGCTGAGCATTTGCTAGATGTCGAAACGGCTCTGGATCGTTGAGTGACAACCATATTTCATGACTGTTTTTACTATATGATGTTTTATGAATGAGATCAACGTTCACAATCTGGTGCGCTAGCACTTGATCCCAACTGATGTATGTGTTTTGCTGATGACCTAATTGCTTGCCACTATCAAGTGGTGTTGGGATTATTACTTAGCAATCATCCTTGTTCAACAATGATTCGCAATGGTAAGCAAAGTCTACGCGCAGAGCAGACCCATAGCTCATTTCAGCGTATCCATTTTGGTAATAACGCGATCAAAGATCAAATCCCTGAAAGCCTCCTCTCAAATCCCAGTTGTCCAAGGCTATTGCCCGACGGCGAGAACAACCCTTACCGGCACAGGTGTGGCCATTCCCGTTTTGTTGATGACAACGACGGTTACGAGGATTGTCTGGCAGCAGGTAACGGCAAACCAACAAGCGAGGTTCTTCTGTCCCCCGGATTCTCGATTTATCATCTTTTCTTCAATTCACCACGTGCCGTCGTAAGTAACGTTACAGTGACAACCCAGGAGAGTTCGAAAGGTGGAGTGACGTACAGCATCTGTGTTTCTTGCCTGTTTCGGCTGTGCGCTGAAGCTGTCTGGTGCAACGAAGTAAGTTTTGTTTCTTGCGATCGTGCATAAACATTTAGCGGCTTTCAAGCCCAAACAAAAGGCCTTTTCTCAGTTTGTGTTACATTTAGCTTCGAGTCATAGGGGGATTTTGATTTGTAAGGACATAGTTAAACTCGAATTATTGTTTTGTTTTTCTGTTACTCTTTTCGTGTGCTCCGCGCCTTCTGTATTTCTTAATTTACTCCAGTAAAACAACAGCTGTTGTTGCAATAGAAGACATATATCAGAGTACTTAGAAAAGCATGCTGCCATCGCAAAAACTGGGAAATACTGACCGATAAAACTTGTTTTATCCCACAGCGTTCCCAATTCAATAATGCAACAGAGATGCTACTAGAAGCAATTCTTAAGGGTATATAAATCGAAATCCTGCAGCAGTGAATTTGCCGCGTAACAATGCAATAGCATTTCAATTGGCTCTTAAAAATCTTTTACTTGAAACAACTTTAATTGTATGGGAAACTAGGACTGACAAAGGCAGTCTAATATTTGGTAAAAATACGTGTCATACATAAGAACAATACTTGTTAGCATTACACGGAATACCTTTGATGAGTGGGGTAATTTGGAGCGCAGAACTAGCACTAATGTTGCTAGGCGACTGGAGTACCTGGATACGCAATCAGAGGAGTCCTTCTGAGGAAGTTGTAAGTCCTCACTGTTGGTCATTAAATATTAAATTACCTTCGATTAACGGTATGCAAATAAAACAAATTCTTCATTGTCGATTGAACTGGGTCACTTCGGGACCGGGTTGGGCTGGAGACGTTACTAAATGTGTATGGGTATTAATTTCGCTTTTTTCGAAAGATATTCCCGTTCCAGTGGGGTTGGTTTATCCCTGTGTCCAGGAACAAAATTAAAAAGTTGCGGACATTGGCATATGTTTATCCCAAGAGATGTTTACTACGTCCTATTTGGCCTCTTAGAAATTTTTGAGTCTAAAAATTTCGAACGGCTGTTTGTCTTTTTCTATAGGTATGCCAAGTGAAGAAGGTTTTTTTAACAGTGTGGTTATGTTTTGGGATCATTTCATCTCCGGATACTGTTCGTAGAAAATATTTTGGTTTGATATGAAAACTATTTTCTTCACAAGCAGTGACAAAATGTACCCGGTAAAATGCAACCTAGGGACGACCGATTGTTACGTCATCAATTTGCATGTAGCCCGTCCCTTGTATGTCAAACCGGAGGATGTCCGAGTAAAAATAATCAGTTCTTACACGAAATTCTAGGGCTGGATGGAACCAAATTTCCGGAGAAAAGCAAGACCACATTAAGCTTCCACTATTTCACATGGACCACGGTTAGAGAATACAGATTTGTCACTAACAACTGAAGACTTTATTTGATCCGAGAAAATTTCCGATTCCTAAGAAATAACATCATGAACGTTACGGTTTCTAGCCTTAACCAACAAATCTACGACGTCAACATTCGAGCGGGAATGCTTGGGGAAAATTAATCTATAGAGGCACAGAACAACGCTTGATTGCCACCCGAAATTACCACTACTTGGTGGCACCGTATGCAGCGGACCATTGTTCCCGGGAGATCAATTTGTTCCCTTTCAATTTCATAGCAGGAGCTAGCCAGAAATAAATCCTGAATATGAGTTCCAGCTAAACATTCTGACTTCATCTTCCTAGCTTTTGACAACCTCCAATATTGCAAGATATCACCATAAATTTGTTATAAACAAGCCTTGATTATTTTCTTGAATATATCTATCGCCGGACCATGTTTTTAATGGCTACCCACTGGTGACCAGGTTAGCTATGACGCAGGTTTATCTGAGTTTGTCACCCAACGATGAGTAGTGTATTCAGTGCCTGTTTCAACTCACCAATGCTGTTATGCCAACTTCCTAAAAATCACGTCTAAGGTCTGTTGCTTTCACCATTACGGGATCAGAAGTCTGTGTCTCTCTAAGCAATATTTTCATTATCAGTTAGACGTCCAGTTTCAGCACGATGGGTGTTCTGTGCAATGGTGAAAAGTCATTTCAACAAAAAATTGGCTGAAAACGTTTAGCAAAACGCAGATTTGCAAGATTGATTTTGCACCAAAATAATTATATTTCGATAGAACTGCATGCAAACTTTGTTGTTTGTTGACGCCACGCACATTTAGTAAAATTAGACTGACCACCAGTAAAAGATGTCTGAACGGAAAATAATGTGAAGTGAACTGGTTGCAGCGATTAGCCTCCGAATGTTGGACGGTACAAAGGGCTACTCCCATGATCTTAAGCGTGTGCCAAACAAATCACTTACCTGAGCTTATGGACATAGAATATTTTAACTAATCATTAAGTAGTTGTGTTTTTAAATGAACTCTTGAATATTTATCCAGATCTTGGAAAACGAATTTTATTTTGTTACCAATAAACGGAACTCTGACAGATAATAACCGATTAGCATTTTGCTTCATTTTGTAGCCTTCCTGGTGCGGAAACATCTCACAGCCCACGGGTAGTCATTTTGACCGGGGTCCAGATAATTCCAGAGTAACTTTCTTCACCAGTTCAGTTCGGTTATCGGTCACGGAACACTTATCAAAAGTGGAGAATAAACTCACTCAAAAAAGTAAGCTATCAAGTTTGTTTTTATTAGCCTGCTGTTATTTCATATGTGACAGCCTTTTGGGGTTGGATATGACAACATATGCACTCATTTTCTAACATCCATTACCCGAAACTCAAACACCATTTTCAGTATCATTTGCAACTCCAGATGTTGGTGGACACTTGTGCCGTGTGAATTGTTTAGGCAACTGTACTGTCTGATCTTTCCGACTAATCTGTATTATCCCATGGGAAGAGTAGATAAAAATCAATGAGGCTGGAATCAGAATCCTGTTGCAGCATGGTGATCAGAGTTGTTAAATTTTTACGTCAATCAAGTAAGACACGTTCGCCCATTTAGTTAGTCCGGATTGAATGATAAGAAATAGAAATATTTTGTTGGCTACATGATTGGTTAGTGCAGACTTTGCAATGCTTTGCGTGATGTTACTAAGCAGCTATTGACAAACCGCACATGGACCGTAAAAATCTCTTAGATTTGTTGTTAGAAAGTAAAATACCTCACTTGCGAGGGTAATTGGATTGCAATACGGAGTTGCTTGACAGAAATTCTATCTAATTTTGATATCACCTCTTTCTCATAAGCGTCAGTCATCAGTTAACGAAACAAAAACACTAGGTGAACTAAATTCGGAAGCATCGTCTTACAAATGCTATTAAACATCTAACTGGAGGACATCCACGATCAAGTCGTGTAAGTTACACCTCGTCATTAGTTAGTTCCCCGGCTTTGAGATTCTTAATTTGCAGAATGTGAAAAGAATACGTAGTTAAAAAAAACTTTGTGTAAACAGTGTCCTGCGATATTGCACGATTTAATTGTAGGCTTGCTTGTGGATCATCAGCTACGCGTAACCCGTAGTCTACTCCTCACACATATTTTGATCTCTTCTTCATCATAAAGTAACTCTTTGCATTTTGAGAGTGTATACTTTATGCTAAGGTAGAAATTT